>BQNB010002950.1:0-75952 GCA_026074375.1 Tanacetum coccineum
CAAAATGGATTCAGAACTGTTTAAATCCTACACGAACAATATAAAAAACGATAGCAACAAAGATTATTTTGCAATAAAAAACCAAACGTACTTTTGCCTTTGTACATCTACTGATGGATGGTTTTGCGTCCAATTTGGGTCATTTTAACATTCATATTGGAATGATAAATTTTTTACAATCAGTTTCAAGGATTTTTAGTCACAAAATGACCCAAACAGGAAACTTAAACATCTTATAATAACTTAGATATACAGAAGAGTATTCTGACAAAATCGGTTTAAAATGTAATAACCGCAATAGCAAAAATATACTACTTACAAAGTAAAATACACCCAAAAACAAAATTTTAACTAAAAAATAACCGATTAGAAAACTAAAGAAGCGACAACATAAAAAGTATGTATTTGTGGCCTTGTGTGTCAGCTTGACCTCGCCATCACCAACTCCGTTTAAGAAGTAATTGTACCCGTATTAGAAACTTACGCGTTTTAACCCCTTTACCCACCCGGTTACATTCACCCTTTTTTTTATTGGCTTACAAACATAGGAAATTCGCCAATTACACTGATGAATTAATAAAGATTATGATCTAATATGGTAATTTCTCAAATTGTATAAGTTAGATCTATCAAACTATTTTATAACTTTTCTTCTAAAAAAACCACTTAGAACTACAACCTTAAAAAACCAAAAACAATCAAAAGAAAATTAAGTAAGGAATTGTGTTATGCACCTGTTTCAAGGTTTAAATAGCTAAAACGAAGATGAAACAGGTGACTATCCGGTCATAGTATATTTATTTAAGCACCCTGCTACGGCCACCGTGACTTTTCTCTTCTGATATCGGAGCGCACCTACTTCGTTTGTCCCGGCTCCCTCTAAGTCGCAAGTAAAAACTCATATCAATAAAATTAATACTTAATAACTCATTCCATCATAAAAAATAAAAAATAAAAATTTCCTCATCCTTTAAGCTTGTGTGTATATCCGCTATCTTGACAAACCTAGAAATCAAATGTAAATAATTCAAAAACCATAAGAAACCTTTTTTTAAGGCATGAAAAGAAAGCTTCCAAAGTGATGTTATCTTGAAGAGGAGTGATTTACTCGAGACTTATGAATTTTATGAAATGAGTTACTGCAGAGAGTTGTTCTAATGAATTATATGTCGACTGACAATTAAATTGAGTTTATATAAGGTTTAAGTTTTGTTGTGGGCTTTTAAGAATTGCAATACAATATAAATTGGATTTGTATAAGGATTTTTGCAGTTTTATCTAAAAATTACATTCTAGTCCAAAAGAAAGAAAAAACCCAAAAAAATACAGGAAACTGTGACTTCACCTATACGGCTCTATATCTTCAGGCTGTATAACCTGAACATCCCAGTTGACATTGTATTTGCGCTTCATTTCATCTTGGTCTTCTCTCTTCCTCCTATGCAACTGCACTTAAACCACAATCACCACACGCACAAGTTACAGGCTTAGATGCTCAATTTACCCATATAAGTGGACGAACTATTTTCGTCCAAAGACAATTGAACCTAAAATGAAGAATAACATTCGGGCGAGTAAAAACACTCATATCAACTCTAATTATAATTCATATGTAAGCACCTTAGAACTAATAGTCCAGACTTCTTCATAAACTAATGGTGGCAAGCGATTTTTAAACTAATGGGATGGTATGTAATACAAAAAGATCTTAAACCAAACATGTAACTAACCTTATTAATTCAACAAAGATCCCCAAACAGGTGTGTGGTTTTTATAAATGGTTATGAGGCGTGTGGTACTGAATCTTTGATGATTGAGATTTATTGAAACAGGTGTGTGTGTTTTACAAATGGTTTTTATTAACAGTGTGTGGTTTTGATGTGTTGATGAAGACGGGAAAAAGATAGATAGATTCCCAGTTTGATGTGTGTGATTGATGATGAATGGCAAAACATGGATGGAGTCCCGTTTTATTTTATAAATTACATTTATTGGCTTTAATTATGTAAAAATAGCATTTAGACCCATGTGTATTTTCATGTGATTAAAAAACGTTTTTTTAAGAATTGTTAAGCAAATTAGGTAATATTTTAGATTTAAACAATTTTAAAAGTTAAAAAAAATCTTATTTAAAAAAATATTACTAAATATGGTATGATTTGATTTTTTTGAAATACGAATATCTCACTTGACGTTTTCCTTTACTAAGTAAAGATTAGTATTACTTTCAATAAAAGCGATTTGACCCATTAACGCTTTAATCTCAACCCAGGCCAAATAAAAGCCTTTGATCAAAACTCACAACCTCAATCACAACCTCCATCACCTTTTATTAACCATCTCTTCACAATCCCTTTAAAACGTTCGCTACACAATTCTTACAAAACAAACAACCCTAAAAATGGTCATGTATCCTGATAATATCCTATCGCAAGCTAGACTAAACTCTTGTTCCCTTCTGGAACGACGGGCATGATTGGGCGGGCTGTTGGTTATCATTTCAATTGTAGTTTTTCCCTATACAATTTCTTCAATTTTGATAGTCTATATATTGTTATTATTTTGAAGTTTTTATGAATTTTTCTGTTTGAACGTGTTTCATTAATCTTTTATCACTTTTCTTTTAATATGGTATAGAGGTACCCCAAATGGACTAGTGACAGATTTTTAAGTTTATGTTTGTTTAATGGCCGGCTCCATTGGTCAAACTATACAGAGTGCATGGCAAATCCTTTGAACCGATGAGATTTTCTCGAGACGGTCGAACGCGGGTCCCGCCGCACTCGAATATTTTACTCTTCCGAGGTGTTGCCAACATTCGTGACCGTGTCTCAACGAAAATTTGAAGCTCGAAACCATTTGGTTAGAGGACATTTTCCTCTTGTCTACAGACATCATTCCGGATCTGAAAATGCTTGTCCGAACCCATCGTTCTTGGTACACCGCTAGTTGAGTATCTTAGACACTTGTCTATTGAGGCTAACACTCGTAATTCGTCTTTATCATTACCATCTTACACCCTCCTGGTTTGCATAGGGATGTTGACCAAGAGAGGACGGTGGTGGATTGATTGGAATTTGAGTATGTATTTTGGTACGGGATTTTTAATATGTCTGTTTCTTTTTAATTAGAATTATACAATTTTCTTGTTTTTACTTTCCTCACACTTTATTGCAACATCTTTTATTTAGGGTAAATTTGCCCCAATCACAAAGGAAACAGTTGTAATATTTCGGTAATGATTCATCAGTACTATTTACTAATTTTGTTTGAAAACTTATATTTATTATTTATACACTGCCGTTGTTTGGTTCTAAATTGCCGTAAGTAGGTCTGTCAACTAGCTTCTCTAGAAAGGAATTCATCTAAGTCCTTTGGTGAATCTTTCTCATATGTTCTATGCGGACGATGCGGTGTTTGTGGGTCAATGGTGTGATGATAATATTAATACTCTTGTTCATGTTTTGGAATGCTTCTTTCGAGCTTCGGGATTACGTATCAATATGTCTAAAAGCAAGATTATGGGGGTTAATGTTGGAGATGATAAGATCAAAGTAGCTGCTTCAAAACTCGGTTGTCTAATTCTTAATACGCCGT
Source organism: Tanacetum coccineum (assembly GCA_026074375.1). NCBI lineage: Eukaryota > Viridiplantae > Streptophyta > Magnoliopsida > Asterales > Asteraceae > Tanacetum > Tanacetum coccineum. The sequence continues at coordinate 3,598 of BQNB010002950.1, forward strand.
TTACTTACTTAGGTACAAAAGTGGGAGGCAACATGTCCCGTGTACAAGCTTGGACGGAAATTATTGATAAGGTGAAATCTCGCTTATCCAATTGGAAATTAAAGTCCCTTTCAATTGGAGGTAGGCTTACTTTACTTAAATCGGTCTTAGGTTCGATACCGATATTTCACATGTCTATCTTTAAAGTCCCTTTAACGGTGCTTCGTTCGCTTGAATCTATCCGATGCCAGTTTTTTAATGGACATGAGCTCAAAAGTAACAAATCTTCTTGGGTTAAATGGAATAGTGTGTTGGCGGCCAAAGAAAAAGGTGGTCTTGGAGTTTCAAGCCTTTTTGCTCTTAACAGAGCCTTATTGATGAAATGGTTCTGGAGATTTTATTCCCATAATGATTCTTTATGGTCTAGAGTAATTAAGGCTATTTACGGAGTTGATGGTGAGGTAAATAAAGTCTCTAAATATGCTAGCAGGTCCTGCTGGAGAGATATTATTAATGAAGTCAGGAAGTTGAAAGATCAAGGTATTAACATGCGTGATTTTATGTATATTAAAGTGGGCAATGGCGAAACTACGAAATTCTGGGACGATATTTGGATTGGCAGCAAGCCTTTGAAGCTCTTATTTCCCCGTATTTATGCTCTTGATAATATTAAAGATGCGTCAATCTGTATGAAGCTTAATGAGCCCAGCCTTGATAATAACTTCCGTCGCAGCATTAGAGGAGGAATCGAGCAGTCTCAGTTCAAGAAGCTTACGGACTTGCTCATTCCGATCGTGCTTAATCCGTGTCCTGATAGATGGTTCTGGTCTTTAGAGGGATCGGGGGAGTTTTCTGTCGCTTCTATTCGGAGATTTATTGATGATCAACGTCTCTTGACGGTTGATTCTAAAACTCTTTGGATTAAAAGTGTCCCGATTAAGGTGAATATTCTAGCTTGGAAAATCAAATTGGAAGCGCTTCCTACGAGATTCAATATTTCGCGTAGAGGTATTGAGATCGATTCTATCCTTTGTCCCATTTGTGATAGGGGGGTTGAATCTACGAGACATATATTTTTTAGTTGTTGTTTAGTCAGACAAATTGCGCGCAAAATTTGTTCTTGGTGGGATATCGAATATTCGGACGTTAACTCCTTCACTGAATGGATCAACTGGATGGCCTCTTTACGTCTTCAGTCTAAAGTTAAGATGATGATCCAAGGTGTCTTTTTTGTGGTTTGGTGGCTTGTGTGGTCTTATCGAAACAAACTTCTATTCGAGGAGAAGAAACCTTCAAAGGCGATTATTTTTGATGATGTTGGTTCCATATCTTTTTATTGGTGTAAGTCTAGATGTAAAGCATCGTTCAGTTGGGATGATTGGCTTAAAAACCCTTCTTTGATTTCTCTGTAATTCTAGCTTCTTGCTAGTTTCTTAATAAAATCCGCTGTTCAAAAAAAAAAGTGAATATAAGAATGATGACTCACCAACATACATGCCACATCATCATTTAAGATTGCCACCTCAACTACATTTCAATCCACATAAGCATATGTGAATTCCACGTAACAAATTCTAATACACATCATCATCTATGCATTCCACTTATGCAGATTATATCCCAACTTGCCATTAAATGAAACATTAATGTTAAAAAGATATGCCACCAGAGGGATTCGAACCCTTGTCTGTGTGAACCCACAGCAAATGCATCTACCACTACACCACAGTGGTAGTTATGGAAAATTTATAAAAAACAAAATAGATAACAAATGAAAATTGGTAATTATGTATTAAATTTTTTGCGTTTTAAATGCAAATCGTTTTTTAACTTTTATAACAGGGAAAATCATGGATGGTTATTATCTCCAATCAGTTACGATAATCACTCTAAAAACCCAATAATTCGATCCGTTTAAACAATAAAACAATTCACTAGCTTTTGAGCTTGAGGTCTGAATGATAAATCTTTGTGTTTCAGACGCATAGATATCATCAATTAGACCTTCCTCATAATGATACTTGCCATAGAGTGCATCTAGGCTATCATTTTTGATAAAGTTGTTGGCTCTCTGGGTTTGATTCATACTCAGCCAAACCCAGCCATTTTCTTGGCAGGCTGTTAACAAACGTGGCATTGATCTCAGATTGAGAAATGATCACTCCATTATTTTCGAGGTCATTTAACAAACATTTTAGACGAGCATAAGTACCAATGACCTTCTCACCTTCAAGTGCCTTAAAAGCATTAAACTTAAGCCTCAAGGCAGCAATTTTGGTATCTCTAGTGTCAAATGTTCCTTTATAGGCCAAGCACACTTCCGTCCACATTTCTTTTGCAGTTTTATATTTTATGACAGATTTCATAACATCATTTGGTAAACATCCAACAATTATGCTTTTTAATCTCTTATCTTGGTTTGCAAGACGACTTTGAGCGTTTGACCATTGATTTTGACGTTTTGGCAATGGATTAGCAGGAGTGGACAAGTTTGACATTGGAACAAACGGTCCATCTTCTAAAGTTGTTATTAGATAAGGTTTAAGGCCATCAAGAAATACCAAAAAACCTTATTTTCCAACTTGTGAAGTAATCTTTATCAAATGTAGGAACATTTGAATCAAGAAGTTGAGGAAGAAGAAGATCATCATCAACACTTCGAGATACATTGATTGTAGGGGAAACATTCAGGGTCTCAGTATTAGGCATCGTGTCAACCCTATTAACATTAAGGCTACTCGAATTGCTAGAACTGGTTCCAAATGGTGGTAGTGGGATACGTGGTATGATTCGAGACATGATTGGATCTTGATTTCTTAAAAACAAAGAGCAGTTTCTAAAATGTTTTAAAATCAACACTACTCTAATACCAATTGAAAGTCCCAATTCAATCTCTATTATGGAACGTAACACTTATCACAATAATCAAATAACACAAGTAATAACTTTTCAATCGTGTAATGCTTTATTGATAAAAATCAAAGTATTACAATGTGCTATGGATCGCACAAGTTAAATGACAATGTAAGATTACCTTTTGAATAAGTAAACTTAATAGAGTATCAAGTTTACAAGCGAACTTGTATAGACCAGCTGAGTGGATCAGAGGTCTATCTTGTAAGTTCGACAAAGGAGTAAATGCCTATGATAAATACAACAATAAAACCGATAACATTTACTCCTTACAACATTCCCTATTTATACTAATACGAGGTTGCATCCTTAGTGGGGGTAGTTGCAACGTGTCAAGATTCTAGTGGAGGACGTACGAGGCATGTAATGCACGTCCAATCTTGGAAACTACCCTCCCATACTTTAGTGAGCAGTTCTGCCAACTTTCATTACCTCTGAGTCCACCACTCAGATGTTCTTCAATACTTAGCCTAATTTCTGTTTAAATCTAGGAGCTGATTACTGGGCACTGAATCTGCCCAACAGATGAACTTAAGCACCACGAGGTATGTGGTATCTCTAACGGGCTCCAAAGAGGTAAAACAGTTAAAAGCATAGAAAGAAACATGCCAAAATTAGCATAAGCTGTATTTCAACTTTACAAAACCATCTAATTGCTTTTTTTTAAGAAAGAAGTAGGTATTATTTAAACTTTACAAAACAACAATAGTGCCCATTTTGACCCGCAACAAAAGAATTAATTGCTACTTGTTTTGCTGACATGATTCTAGGCCAGAATTGTTACATAAAGACATCTTTAAGCTACAAAGGTTTGGAAAATCCTTGGATGTTCCTCTACCAAACGCAAATGAGCGTGCATCTATATTAAAAGCTCTTGTTCCCCCACGATCCCCTTGATACTGATGTGGAACTTGGATGCCTTGGTAGGATGAATGAGTGTTAAAGGTTATAGTGGAGCTGATCTAACGTTTGGCTTCGTTAACTTTTGATTGTTACAACTTATAAGTGTACTAATCACAGAAAAATAGAATGGTCGCATAAACTAATTGTTGATGTGAAGATACAAATTTAGTCTAAATTTCAGATGAATGCCATGAAGAAGAAAGACGGCAGCACTTTCTGCGAAGGCGGGACAATTATTAGTTGCTTTTTGTCATTCTTGCCACTATTGATGTGGCAAGATGGGCAATTGGGTGAACAAGTTAGAAAATGTGTTCTGATTAAATGGTTTTTTGTTTTGGGTATGGATCAAACCGTTCATGCTGGGTCAATAACGTATTCTGATGGTTTAGGAATGTTGTGTGCGTTAAAACTAGAACTTCTTGGAGCATTTCAACCCTTTTAACTATTTTCTATGGCGTGTGGGAGATAACGCACCACATGTTACTTTCTTTAAAACAAATAAGTGAATAAATAGGGATAAATACTCTGAGACCATATTTGTGGTCGCAACTTAAATATCTCATTTACTATTTTTTTCTATTTAAATAAAATGAGTTATAAATAAATATGATAATTTTATTGGTTAAATAAGTTGCCACCATTTGTGGTCTCTAAATTGCTTTGACTAATTTAGTTATGAATTTTTTTGGGCCCCACATGTGGTAGCAACTTGCATTGTTTAAGTGGTGGCAAAGATATCTTGCGTCGGGATCGTTGCGACCGACAAGTTGCGACCATTTGTTGTGGCAACTTGAGGTTGTGACCACTTTTTGGCCACTTAGAGACCACATATGTGGTCTCAGGACCTCGAATTCTAGTAGTGGCAGAACCGGACAAACCTGTGCCTGGTTCATGGTTTATTAAAAACGTGTAACTTAACCCAAAAAAATCAAATTTTATACAATTAAAATGACAATGTTTTGAGCCTAATATTGTTTCTTCTTCAATTTAAGACATGCATATACTCTTATTCCATATACGATCTGGTTTGGGTTAGGCCTTACCAAGACCCTCTGTCTTCTGCACTTGTCCAAGCGTGATACGTAAGTGTTACATATGGGTTGAAACAACCTCAAAGGTGAGGGTATCAAGAATTGATGACCAATTTTCTTGCTCAATTAACTGAGGCATATTTCTTTTTAAATGTTTTAGTTTAAAAAGTTCGTATCCTAGCAAAACCATACTGTAACAGCTCCGGACCAATTTTAATTTTTTGTTTTGGACGTTTTTCAATAGTGGACTATTAATTTAAGACGGAAAAAAATACATCTTTTAATGTATCGGTTGGTTTATATAAAAGTCAATTGAACGCGAGCAAGAAAGATTCAATTTAATGTACAAATAGTATATTTTCAAATTTTATTGATTTATTTTAACATGTAAGCTTAAAAGTTTTAAGACATTTAAAAATAAAAGTATTAAATGATTAATACGTAGAAGAGAAGTAATTATTGTGTAAACTTACTTGAATTAAGTAGTGATATAAATGTAGGCAAATTGTGAAAAATTTGTTACCGTATAAAAAATCAAAAAAATAAAAAAATAAAATGGCATATATTACTTTGATAACATGGCGGTTAGAGAATGATTTGAATGTAATAGTAGCTCGAAAGACAAATTAAGTTGGTCAACAGCATGTTGACCCACCATGTTGACCAATGGAAATGAAGATAAATAAAATAGTGAGTTTTTGTTTTCAATAAAAGTGGACCATCTTTCTATTTATTTTCATTTTCATTGGTCAACATGATGGGTCATGTTGAAGTGAACTTTAGAGGATCTCGCTCCATGTGTAATCAATCAAATTCAATATTGTGATAAATCCTCTAAATGGTTCATTATATCTTGACCGTTATACATGTTGGCATTGATGGACATGCTAACCTTAAATCCCTATACAAACTAGTCATTTCCCTACCCTAAAACATAAAAAAGTATAATCATTAGCTATCCATCAAGCTTTCTACACTAAAGATAATCAAGGGAGAGAAACTAGTTTATGCTTAAAGTGTTGTTCATATCATGACAACATCCGCTTCCACTTCGACTATGTTCTACCCGTTCATGTTAATTATATGTATATTATAATATTCTAAGATCTTTAAGGCTTACATGTGGTATCGGAGCTATCGTTTTGAATAGATAATAATTCATATATTGAATAGCTGAAACGCTTTGTTTTATTCATATGCTAGTTTGCACGTTTACAAAGTTTGTAACTAATGGTTAAAAGGAGTTATAAGCATTGATCGGTCAATTAATCTCATAACCTCATCCATGAATGCATAGTGGTTACATGACCATAATCATGGTCATTAAGTTTTAATAGGTCAAGGTGTTTATCAATTGAAACCGCTCATATAATAGTATTTATCTCTACTGCTTTATACAAAATAAGTTGATTTGTGAATTCTATATATGCATTAAAATTTTTATCCAAAAATTTATAACTTCAATGGGTTCTAACAGTACGGCTTACATCATTCGACAAGTCAAATCTTCGTCAATCATTAAGATACAAATATATTTTTTATAAACAATTAGGTTCTTGATTATAATATTCGATTGTTATTTTGTTAACGAGTTATCTTTTTCACTTTGTTAATTAGATGAACCTGGATAGCGTTGACAAAAATTATCCAAAGGATGTTCAACTTCAAAATAAAGACATCATGTACGATATTGCTTCAAGTGTTGAGGTAAATTTGGTATATATTTTAATATTTACTTCATTGGTGCCGTTGTACTTACTAGCAAGTACCTAAACTATCCTATCAAAAAAAGATGTTACCTTCTAATAAGATCGCTCAAACTTTACATTTATTTGTATATCTTTTATGTTAAGACAATAATCTCAACTTTGGATTTTGCGGAGAATATGAATTATGGCTTAAAACTTAAACAAGTTTTGGTTCACAATTGTAAGAAGGTAATTCACATTTAAATGAGAATATAATATAACATATACTCATTTTATTTATTTATTCTATGCACAGCCTCTTGATTATGATTGAAAATATGAAGAATTGGAGAAATAGGTAAATGGAACCATTGGTATAAAGTAAAATTATTTTTATTAAAGCAATGTTAACGTCATTTGTTTTTAATATAGATTCAAAAAGTTTATGAATTTAAGAAGTTTGTTGATAGGCTCAACAATGATGATGCAATAGCTGTACCACACGAAGATGCTCAAACTACTCTTGGTGATACCAATGATCCCTTCACTTCTATTTCAATGTCTAAAGATTATAAGGAATAAAGATATTGCAGCTATTTATGCATATTAATAGTTGACATTTTTTGTGTTTATGCCAATTACGTTTTATTTTGTATTGACGTTTATCTTTAATTTATGTCTTTAAATATGCTACTTATGTTACTCTTTTTAATTTGAACTTCATGTTATTTGGATGTGAATTAGTTGCATCGGTATGATTTATAGTTGTTTTAATTAAAATTTGTCATTATTTCGTAAAGTTTTTTTAGAAAAAACATATAAATGAATAACGTTTGCTCGCCATAATATTTAGTTACCGGGTAACCGCCGCCGCATTGCGCGGGTACCCGTCTAGTGAATAATGACTTATACTAGTTATAAAATCCATGCGGTTTTAACAAAATGTCTTTTTAAATAATAAATATGAAATGTTATTTTAGGATTGTCTAACGCTTGGATATATAAATTTTGTTCAACCATAAATTACTCTCTATTATGGTGAATGTCAACAATCTAAATTTTAGGTTTCGTAACGATTATGCTTCTTTTTCTTTTCTTCATTTTTTGATATCCGATAAAAATAGATTCAAGTATATTACGATAATAATCGTATGGAAATTTGGTTTATTATATCTTTTTGGTTTTAATTTTTTTTAAAGAAATCCTTATCCGGATCAATCGGGTCGACCCGAACCCGATATGGTCAAACATTTTCAACCCATTACCCGACCCGAATAACACGAATAAAATTAAAGATAATCTATGAAAATTGGGATTTGTTATTGATTTGTGAATTGAGAGAATTTGTTACAAGGAAGTTGTAATTGACAAGCTAAATGAAAATGTTACAGTGACCAAGTATTTGTACTACTTCCAATGAAGGAAATGGTAAGAAACAGATTTTCCCGCCAAAAGTGTATTGTAACTGCTGTTTGACTTTTCCGTGACCATTGACTTTCGTTGACTTAAGCTCATATCACTTTACTCCCCTTGAAAACATTATTGTCCTCAAGAATCAGCTTTGAATTCAGGGTACTTAGCTTATATCTCCGTAGCTACTTCCCATGTGGCATCATCAGCTTAACCATTTGAGAATTAACAAGCCAGTAAAGCACATCTGCATTTATGACCTTAATACAGTGGCAAGTGTAAAATAGTTTAGGGTTGATGCTGTAAATATTACCACAGAGACCAAAAGCGTAATTTTTGTAAAATAATGGTTCTGGGCTTGTTTATGATAGTTAAATATTGATTCAAAACACGAAAGTTGCGGCGTTGTGTTCAAAATAATTTTTCCACGAAAATGAGTATTTACTCGACTATTATTTTATAAATGTTTTTATAAAATATATTTAAAATGATTATTATTTATTTGGTAGTCATTGGGTGTTACGGGCAAGCTTTGTCCGTAAAAATAAAACTTTAATTTGAACATTCGCGTTTTTAAATAAACGCTTTTGAATAAAATATTTAATAATTTATTAAATATTTTTATTTAATAAAAAGTGATAATTAAATATAAATTTAATTATTTTTGTATCATTAGGCGTTGTGTGCGGTTTTTAAAATTTTGCGAGGGTATTTTAGTCATTTTCTGCTTGGTTTCGAGTCTCGGGTAAAACTGAAAAGTTGTCCGGAATGTCGTTTTATGTCAAACACTAATGTACCCCATAACTAATAACTCATTTTGCGAGTCGTTTTTGATAAGTTAACTTAGGAATAATATATATCTTCTTGTTTTTAAGTCAAATAAGTTTGAAAAATAAATTTGTAAATGAGAGATAATAATAAAAATTATGATTTATTACTTAAATACGTTTCGAAAAATTGCCGGTTGTTAAAATTCATAAAATTAGGACCCAAAAAGTCATAGGGTAAAATAGTCATTTAAAATTCAAAAAATTGCCGGTTGTTACATCTTCAAGCTTCAATTTAATCGGATCTTGATTCACACAAAACAAGTAATCCTTGTCAGATGTTACATCTTAGCTAAATATAACTCTTCTTTCAAATGGTGACCAAATTCGATAGCCTTTAACCCTGTCACCGTATCCTATGAAAATTACTTTCTCGCCTCTCGGGTCCAACTTTCCTTCACAAACACGGTAATACGCTTGGCATCCAAAAATACAAAGCTTCGAATATTCTGCGGGTTTCCTAGACCAAACTTCAATCAGAGTCTTACAATCAATAGCGGTGGGCAGGAGACCTATTGATTAGATAGCAAGCCATGTTAAGTGCTTAAGCCCAAAAACTTCTATCTAATCCGGCATTCAATAGTAATTGTCGAGTTCTCTCTAATAGAGTTTTGTTCATTCATTTAGCTACCCTGTTTTGTTGAGGAGAGTAATGAACCATATAATGCCTTGCAATTCCTTCATCTCTGCAGAAGTCAATAAACTCTCTTGAACAAAATTCCAAACCATTATCAGTACAAAGATGCCTGATTTTCCTTCTAATTTAGTTCTCAATAAGAATCTCCAATGTTTGAATTTCTCAAACGCCTCACATTTGTGCTTCATCATAAACACCGACATCATTCTTGAGAAATCATCAATTATTGAGAGAAAATACCGAGCACCACCGAGAGGAGGTACTCGAGAAGGTACCCAACAATCGACATGAAGATAATCGTGAGTCTCGATGACACAATACTCACAAAAATCCAAGCTAGCCACCTTGTGGTTGTCAAGTAGTCCCCGCTTGCTCAATATGACCATGTCATTTCCACTCATGTGAGCAAGACGCATATGCCACTACACCGTCAAATCTGAATTACTTTCTTTGAACAAGATACAGATGCGGAACCTATGATCGTTTCACCTTGTAAAGTGTAAATAGCAAAAGTACCTTTAGTTGCTTTAATAACGACCAAAGCACCTTTTGAAACACGAAGTACACCATTCTCACAAGTGTATTTGAAACCTGTCAAGTCCAACACTCCTAGTGAGATCAAATTTTTCTTAAAATTTGGAGCATGGCAAACATGATTGAGGGTTCTTAGCATTCTATCATGCATCTTAATACAAAGTGTTCCAATACCAAAAACTTTGAATGGTGAATCGTTACCCATGAAGACATGCCTACCATCAAACTCTTCATATGTCGCATACCAATCCCGATTTTGATCTCCCGAGTATCGTTTCGAAGGAGTGGTGAATTTAAAATACTTTTGGCAAGTCTTGTTTGATGTTTAGTTCTTACATAAGGTTTTGGTTTATAAATATAAACTAACGAAAACTAAGGTATCTAATAGGAAAAACTCAAACTAATTTATCTAAGGAAAAGCTAAAATTAAACTTATACTAAAAGGTTTTTTTGCTTAAAAGTCAGTGGTAAATAGTTAGGATTAATTTGGTGAACTAAAACTCAACAAAGGTTAATTTATTCATATGGTTCCATATTTCAATCTTAATCCCTATTCACGCACATTAAACCATTTAGTCGGTATTCTAAGTTAAGATATTGACTACTAGAAAGTTCTACCATTTTCAACGGCTTTTGCCTGTCAAATTAGAGAAAAACATTCTAAGTACACGAGACGACGTCGGATGTCTCCCGTTAATGGCTAATAGAATAATTTTACAAGACACGTCTTACTAATCTTATTGTAAACAAACATATATAAAAGCTAAGCTAACATAATAATAGGCAACATATAAGCCATAAGAATAGTAAATAAGCAAAACATAACAAAATAAATAGAGACACTCGAAAAAAGATTAGAAGCCATCAAGTTCGGGGCAAATAACGAGCATGATGGTACAATAACTCACAATAATACCAAATATACCCATCTCCAAGCTAATAAAACCATAACTTTGCTTCATTCCAACTCATCTCTTTAATCACCACTAATCTCATAATAATCACTACCACGAAATATACACTAGTTAAAAAAGTAACAGTAATAACTATATTAAAATTAGGATTTTTATGCAAAATAATTTGTTAACTAAGGTTTAAAATGTGAAATCTTTTAGACAATGAAAACTCCGTAGGTGTAACTTTATTATTAACCACTATTTATAGATTATAAAGACATGACCTAAACCCTAATGGACCCTAAGCCCACAGACCGGGCTTGGGCCGACTAACTTAATCTATCTAATACTCCCCCACTCTCCGAGCGACGAAATCGTGAAAGCTCGGACTGAGGTATTAAACTAGAAAAGAAAAAGAAAATGAAACATGAACATAATAGAATCATAACTTTAGTCGATCGATAACAAAATCGTACCAACGATCCACTTTAGTCGACCGGTAATAAAGCAGTACCAACGATCGACTCAAAAAAATAAAAATAACAAAACCATAACTTTTTTATACTCGATGCATAAATAAGAATAATAAAACCACACGTATTTGTAGATCCATAGGCGAAGGAAGCCACACCCTACCAAAATCATTCCTTGCACTCTGTCAACGTTCAAAAGCTTCAATCCTTTTATAGAGAAACCTTTTTTTTCCTTTTTAAGGGTTAAAGGGTGGCGGCTAGGGTTTGACGGGGTGGTTTTCGAGAAGCGACTCAACGTTGCCACCTAGGTCCCCGCTCTGATACCATGTTAGACAATGAAAACCCCGGATGTGTAACTTTATTAGCCACTCTTTATGGATTACAAAGACATGATAACGTAAACCCTAATGGACCCTAAGCCTACATACCGGGCTTGAGCCGACTAACTTAATCCATCTAATAAAATCTTGATTAATAAAATACTTAGAAAGAGACATTTGAAACTAAATTAAAATTAAAAACCATAAATAATGAAAATGAAATTGACGTTTAAATAAACCTACCATATCCATTGTCAAACACAAAAAAAGTTAAGAAACAAATGAAAATGGTTAATCTGCAATTCTCTCTATTGGATGATATTTACAAACTAATGTTTAATCGGGCACATAGTATTTAAGCTGATTGACTTCACAGCAGCACATAAAATATCAGAACCATATAGTCTGTGAGTTATTGACTTCCTTTGATGCTATCTTTTCATCAGATTAGAGATCACCATAAGAGCGTCGCACTTGTGCAATTAATGAAAAAGTAGACTTCTTTGACAATAAACCATTATATGCTGTAGCATTTCTTCTGCCTTCCAAGGTTGTTTATTGACAATAAACCCTTAAATAAGTGTCTCAAAAGTTTTTAAATTTGGTTTTACCCCAAATTCTTTCATTCTTTCAAGTGCCCGAATGGCAAGGTCCATTTTATATGCACTACACCATCCACTAATGACGGTTGTGAAAATGACTAGATTTAGAGGGAAGCTATCTTGGCATCTGTCCATGGCTCCTGAAGCACTGCTTTATGTAATAAGAAACTTATCTGTGCTCGATATTTTAAGAAAAAGTTATCAAATAATCCAAATTTAACTATCTCCATGGATTAGGCTCGTGATACAGACAGGCATGGGACTCATACGTTGTCAACTGCTGTTTGGAGCTACGTGAAAAGTGCTTCGTATTTTGGTTATGGAAGTGCTTCGCTGTTTGGGAAGAAGGTGATCAAGCGATTTTAGATGGAGTTGATTTGCTTTCGTTGTCCCTTGGTGGGAATGCTATAGCAATATTCGCAGCGTTAGAGAAGGGTATTTTTGGGGGCTATTTTCTTACGGATAACACTGATATCGAGTCCTTCATGCAAAGCGGATATGAAGCTCATTACTGTATCTTGAATGATTAGAACTAATCAAAAACCTGGCCTATTATGTGGCCGGCCACTTTAGTGTTTGGATAAGTTGTTGGATCTTTTTAACTGTCCCTTTGCATGATCTGATGAAACTTAACAAACCGAGATAGAAAAAAAGGAATAAGCTTAAATGAAAAACACAGTTTGCTATCTTAGCATTAGAGGCATACCTCAATGCTGCCGTTCATCTGACTAGAAACAAAAGCTAACCGCCAATCGGACAGGCCTTGCGTCTATTTCTACCTATATTATAAACAAGAAGCCTCTTATGACTGTAGAATCCCCCAGAAATGCCACGGGGACTGTTCTAGCAGCCTCAAATTAAGACACATCAGCACTAAATAGTAGCTGATTATTCATTGTTGCACATGATTGTACCGAAGCCAATTCGTTTCCAGTAGGCTTTTGTAATTCACCATGTTTAGCAGTGTATGATATTGAGTAAGATAGAAGCAAGAGTAATATATATATATATAAACTGAATGTATTGATTCATTACAGAACTTGACTCCTATTTATACAATATGAAACGACACTAACAGGCTCTATGAACCATTGTGACCCTTCAACAATAGACATAACCGCCTGTTAACTAACTATAACTAATTATAACTGACAATTCATAGCCTTGTCCACCTAATATTCATCTATGGGTTTGTTGGCCCATGGCCCGAAACAGAATACACAGCCCTTTACTTAACCTATTTACGCCAATACGTATATACACATATGACTTTGGCATAAAAGACATTACTTATCCAACAGTTCCCCCTAATGTCTTGATACCAAACTTCCTTTTAGCAGGTTTCTTCAAACTTATGTAATGACCACGAAGTCATTACTTCCAGATGTGCTTGCACTATCTTCTTGATCAGCCTCATTGTCAACAGTCGTAGTTTTGTTGCCTTCCAGGTTTACACCGAACCGAGTCTTATTTCCTTGACATGTGTTTTCTATTCCAACTTCTAGCCCATCACATCCTTGTGGATTTTCTTTCTTGGCATAATCACGGCCACCTTCAACCATCTTGGTTTTCACAGGTTCCTCTCTGAACCAAGGCTTCATAGTTGTATCATAGTAACACTTGACCATTTCAATGGTGCGTTTGTAGCAACTCTTCAATTCGTCTTCATGTGCTTCGGTTAAACCATGTATCACAACAACTTCTTTCCATTTATTTTCAAATGTAACACTTAGATAGCCACCCATGTTATCTTTAATCAATCTTTTGTAAAGATCTTATAAATCGGATATCTATCATTCCCTATGATTGGTGTAGTTGTTCTAAACAACATCTCTTGATTTAGATATACTAAATAAAACCATTTAATCATATCCAGAAACCTTTTTCTAAGTACTTCCCAATTCTTATACACAAATTACTTTCTTTCTTAATTCAAATTAAGATATGATAATGAACCTTGGGAATGAATTACCTTGATAGCAGTACAAGGCTATCCATTCATGTTATTTTAATCTTCATCGAAGTAGTCTTGCACTTCATTTGTGTCCCAATTGAGATCTTCTAAACCTTTGATCAGTGAACATTCCTTTTTAGGATCTATCGAATCAAAGTATGCATCAAGATACTTGTTTTGCTTTGCAACCACATTTTATGTTTCATCATGACAGTAGCCTTCCTCATCTTTGGTAATTTCTTCATGATATTGCGCTCCTTCTGTGGTTGTATTATCACGACTTTTATATAATTCATGTAGGTTATACTACACTTGTTGTGCCCATACTTAACAACGTACCCTTGATCTTTTAACTGATCAAAACTTAATACATTCAGTGTTGTTTCTGGTGTGTACAACACACTAGGAATTACCAATTTCTTATCCTTTGTTTCAACTTTTGCTTCTCCAACGCCATGAGATAAGATAAACTTTTCTTTTTTTTTTTTATTATTTTTTTTTTTTTTTTTTTACATTGATTGAGTTCCTTCAACCTTGAAACTAGTCTTCAATTTTTGGAACAAGGATTTGGTTGGACACATATGTTTCTTATATGCACTGCTTACATACCAAATGTTGTCCCAATTGATAATCCTGTTCCCTTCGACTCATGTAGCTCGGTTATCCTGAACCCTTTCAGGGCTATTTTTCAACTTTTTCTTGAGTCCGCATAACAGTGGGTTTCTTGTAGTGTTATCTTTGGCTGGAACTTCAACTATGGTTTTGTTTTTCTTATTTGGACACTTCCAAATTGCATGGCCTCGTTTTCTGCATATGTAGCAACGAGCCCTCTTTTCCTTGGTTGTGTTGGCACTTCCTTCTCCATTTTTCTTGCTAGATGCGTGCATTTTTGAGGTGTTGTACGCTTCAATTTCTTTCACCTTTCGCCTTAACATCTCTTTACTTTCAGGAGATAATCTTTTCCTTTGATTGTTCCACGGCAACGTTCTCTGAGGAGTTTCTCTTTGCAGATATCTCTTTGTGACCCATCTGTGTTTGTTTATGAACTGTATTCCCCCAAGACTTAGAGCCCTCGCTCTGATACCAATGTTGCACAGGATAGTACCAAAACCAATTCGTTTCCAGTTAGGGCTTTTGTAATTCACGTGTTTAGCAGGTGTATCATATTGAGTAACATAGAAGCAAGAGTAATATATATATAGTTTATTTGGATATTATATAAACTAAATGTATTGATTCATTACAGAACTTGACTCCTATTTATACAATATGAAACGACACTAACAGGTTCTATGAACCATTGTGACCCTTCAACTATAGACATAAAACGGCCTGTTAAACTAAACTATAAAATTTATAATACTAACACTTACTAACTGTCATAATATTCATCTATGGGTTTGTTGGCCCATGGCCCAAACCAGAATACACACCCCTTTACTTAACCTATTTACACTAATACGTATATACACATATGACTTTGGCATAAAAGACATTATTTGTCCAACAGTTCCCCCCTAATGTCTTGATGTCAAACTTCCTTTTAGTAGGTTTCTTAAAACTTATGTAATGACCACGAAGTCATTACTTCCAGATGTGCTTGCACTGTCTTCTTGATCAGCTCATTGTCAACTGTCGTTAGTTTTGTTGCTTCCAGGTTTACACAACCGAGTCTTATTCCTTGACATTGTTTCTATTCAATTCTAGCCCATCACATCTTGTGGATTTTCTGTTTTGGCATAATCACTGCACCTTCATCATTTGGTTTTCAAGGTTCCACTCTTAACCACTGCATCAAATTTACTAACAAATTACCACATACATTTCAATTTATATTTTTCTCATCAATACTTCTTCAACATTTTCAAATAAACACCCATACACCCCCTCCCCACATCTAACCAATTCAAACCCCACATAACCCTACTCACTCCACCCCAATCATATACACCTAATAAAAATCCCCATCCATAAAACAATACAATACTATTACTTTTGTTAGTCTTAACAAACCCATCATTCTTTATATATACTATCCTAAACCATAAACATCTCATCCCGTAACACCCCCTTTTTCTCAATTACTTTCCCAATTCTTAAACACATTATCTCTCTTCTTAATCAAATCAAGACATCGATATGAACCTTTGGAAAGAATTATACCTTGAATAGATACAAGGTTCCCTTCATTCCAGTATATATCTTATTCCAAGTTGTCTTGCACTTCATTTGTGTCCAATTTGAGTCTTCTAAACCTTTGATCAGTGAACATTCCTTTTTAGTGACGCACTATCGAATCAAATAGTATGCCAATCACTCTCGATCGCTCGTGTGTTATGCATTGCGCGCCAACCACATTTTAGTTTCATCCACGCCTAGTAGCCTTCCCCTTCATCTTTTGGTAATTCTTCATGATATTGCGCTCCTACGTGGTTGCTATATATCACGACCTTTTTATCATCATACATGTAGGTTATACTCACCACTTGTATTGCCATACTTAAACGTCCCCTTGGTCTTTTCAATGAAATCCAAGCCTTACTACATTCAGTGTTGTTTCTTGGTGTGTACAAACAACATAGGAATTACCATTTCGTCCTTGCCTTTGTTTCCACTTCTTTGCTATACTCCCAACGCCATGAGATAAGATCTAAAACTTTCTTATAATGTTCGAGTTCCTTCAACTTCGAAACTAGTCCTGCAATTTTTGGAACAAGGATTTGGTTGGACACATATGTTTCTTATATGCACTGCTTACATAACAAATGTTGTCCCAATTCGAATAATCTGTCCCTTCGATCATGTGCTCCGGTTTTCTCATGAACCCTTTCAGGGTTTTCAATTTTTTCTTGATTGCATTATCAGTGGGTTTCTTTGAATTGTTATCTTTGGCTGAACTTCCAAAACTATGGTTTTGATTTTATTATTTGGACACTTCCAAAATTGTCCATGGCCTCGTTTTCTCATATGTAGCATCGAAGCCTCCTTTTCCTTGGTTGTGTTAGCTACTTCCTTTCTCCATTTTTCTTGATCTGATGCGTGCATTTTTGAAGGCTGTTGTACCACTTGAATTTTCTTTCACACACCGCGCGCACGAACACGCGCTCTCTCATATCTTTTATACTTTTTGGGCATAATCTTTTCCTTTGATTGTTCCACGGCAACGTTCTCTGAGGAGTTTCTCTTTGCAGATATCTCTTTGTGACCCATCTGTGTTTGTTTATGAACTGTATTCCCCCAAGACTTAGAGCCCTCGCTCTGATACCAATGTTGCACAGGTTAGTCCAAACCGATATTCGTTATCGTGTGTGTGTGCTTGTTGTAATTCACCAGTTTTGAGTGTATCATATTGAGTAACCATAGAAGCAGAGTAATATTTATATTTTATAATAAAATGTATTTGATTCATTACAGACTTGACTCCTATTTATACAATATGTAACGCACACTAACAGGTTCTATGAACCACTTGTGACCCCTCCTCATGACATAGTTGACTTATAACCGTGTTAACTAATTATACTACCTTACTTAACTGTCATAATATTCATCTAATGGGTTTAATTGGCCCATGGCCCAAACCAGAATACACAGCCCTTTACTTAACCTATTTACACTAATACGTATATACATATGACTTTGGCATAAAAGACATTACTTGTCCAACAGTTCCCCCCTAATGTCTTGATGTCAAACTTCCTTTTAGTAGGTTTCTTAAAACTTATGTAATGACCACGAAGTCATTACTTCCATGACATGTGTTTTCTATTCTAACTTCTATCCCATCACATCCTTGTGGATTTTCTTTCTTGGCATAATCACGACCACCTTCATCCATCTTGGTTTTCATAGGTTCCTCTCTGACCAAGGGCTTCATAGTTGTATAATAGTAACACTTACCATTTGCTAATGGTGCATTTTGTTGTGTGTTCTTCACTCTCGCGCACGTCTTCATGTGCTTCGGTTTAAACATGTATGACATGCAAACTTCTTTCCGGAGAGAATTTGCAAATGTAACACTTAGATAGCCACCCATGCTTATAATCATCTTTGTGAAGGACCTAATAATCGATCTCTACATTCACAATGATGGTGGTGTGGTTCTAAACATCTTGATTTAGATATAACTAATAAAACCATTTATCATACCCAGAATCCTTTTTCTAAGTACTTCCAATTTTTATGTTACACGAATCTATCTTTCTTAACAAATTATGAAATTGTTATGAACCTTGGGAATGAATTTACCTTGATAGCATACAAGGTTTCATTCATGCTTATATAATCTTCATCCAAGTAGTCTTGCACTTCATTTGTGTCCCAATTGAGATCTTCTAAACCTTGGATCAGTGAACATTCCTTTTTAGGATCTATCGAATCAAAGTATGCATCAAGAATACTAGTTTTGCTTTGCAACACTTTTTTGTTTCATAATGACAGTAGCTTCCTCATTTTGGTCATTTTTACATGATTTTGAGCTCCTTCTGGTTTGTATTATCACTACATTAAACACCAACCATATTAAAACACAACCTATTAATATCCCATATAACCCCCTTACCTATATTAACACAACTAAACAAAATATATAATTAATATTATATAAAAAAACCCACAATTAATACCCCCATACATAAACCAAATTCCTACCTATCATTATAGAGAGAACACTAACACCACCACCAAAAAGCCCATATAGCCAGAACAACTTGCATCCAACATATAAATCATGCATAACCTCAAGTCCATATATGTCATCTGCACTTCACACCCAACACAATACTACACCACATCCGTGCATACACCACCACCAAGCAGATATTCAAATAATTAACCAGAACACCCTCACATCAGAGTATTGAGCATCCCAGCAACTAAACAACCATATAAATGATAAACCTTATATCATAGCTCTCCCCACACCCCTTAAACCTTAAACAACAGTATGAGCCACATACAAAATAACAAGTGTTAGTACACACACCTACTATCACTTAATCCACCAGCATTAATCAGTCCACTTCTATCATTGTAGTCGGTAATCACTTGAAACACTTCAGGGTATTTCACTTATTCATGAGTCGCCTCACCAGCTCCGGGGTTTCCTTAGAACCCTTGTCTATCTTTGGTGGAACTTCCAACTATGTTTTGTTTTTTTGATTGGACATTCTCCTAAATGCATGGCACTCTCGTTTTGCATATGTAGCAACGAGTCCGCTCTTTTGTTCCTCGCGCGGTTGTGTGGGCACTTTCCTTCTCCGTTATTTCTGAAACTGTTGCGCGCATTTCTGAGTCTGTTGTAGCTTTAATTTCTTTCCCTTATGCCTAACCTCTCCTTTACTTTCAGGAGATAATCTTTTCCTTTGATTGTTCCACGGCAACGTTCTCTGAGGAGTTTCTCTTTGCAGATATCTCTTTGTGAGACCCATCTGCGTTTGTTTATGAAATGGATTCCCCCAAGACTTAGAGCCCTCGCTCTGATACCAATGTTGCACAGGATTGAGACCGAAAACCACATGACCCGCCCTCCGAAGAATATCCCCAGTAGGATCTATCAGACTCCTCCCCCGACTTCTCCACACACCCACTCGGCTTTAGAAACTCAGTAGAATCAAACCATCTAGTACGTGAGATAACCAATCTTAGATCGAATTAAGCTGTACAATGTTAATACCTCTTTGTAATAACAAGCTACATAATTAGAATTTTTGTAATGATACCTATTAATTCTATCAATGAAGATATATATCGCCATAACCTGAGACATCCATTCCCTCCTCTCCAATATTATAGTATATATATTCAAAACTTAATCTGTAGCGGTATATTATCTCTATTTTCAGAGTACGAAATACATACTCAAATTGTGATGCACACCTGTCATACGCTATCTTTTGTGTAATCTCTGCAAAGTCGTGGCATGTGACGACATCACCGCCCAGAGTATACACGCGTGAGTCCTGCTCCTCGTAGACACTTGGTGCACCAACCACACCCACACTTCACTATCCAACGCATGCTGTCCCTATACCCCCCCCCCCCACAGCCCCTCGTTATCATCCTTTCTCATATCCCCATACTACATTCTATAACCATACCTCACTCTACTATCTTGTCATTAATATTCATCTATGGGTTTGTTGGCCCATGCTCAATCCAGAATACACACCCCTTTACTTAACAATTTACACTAATAGTTTATACACATATGAATGGCATAAAAAGACATTATTTGTCCAACTGTCCCCCCTAATGTCTTGATGTCTCAAACTTCCTGTTTAGTAGGTTTTCTTAAAACTTATGTAATTGAACACAGAAGTATTATACTTCCAAATGTGCTTGACTGTTCCTTCTTAATCAGCCTATTGTCAACAGTCTTAGTTTTGTTGCCAGTTCGGATTGACACCGAACCCGAGTCATTATTTCCATGACATGTGTTTTCTATTCTAAACTTCTAGCCCATCACCATCCTTGTGGATTTTTTTCTTCGCATAATCACGACACCTTCATCCCATCTTGTTTTCATAGGTTCCTCTCTGACAAGGCTTCCATGTTTGTATAATGTAAACACTTGACCACTTTCACTGGTGGTTTGTAGCAAACTCTTTCATTCGTCTTCATGTGCTTCGGTTAAAGATATAGAGAGTGACACAGCAACTTCTTTCGCATGTTATGCGCGCATCCAAATGTAACACTTAGATAGCTACCCATGCTATCTATATCTTGTGAAGAATCCTAATAATATCGATCTCTTACATTCCTTATACTGGTGAGTAGTGGTTCTAACAATCTTGATATAGATATATAAAATTAAAACCATTTAATCATACCAGAAACCTTTTTTAAGTACTTCCCAATTCTTATAACAATACTTTCTTTCTTAATCAAATTAAGAATGATTATGATACTATTGGGAATGAATTTACCATGAAGTAGTAATACAAGGTTTCCATTCATGCTTATAAAACTCCTTCTTAAAGTGTCTTGCACTTCATTTGTGTCCCATTTGAGATTCTTATTACCTTTAATGAGTGAACATTCCTTTTTAGGTTATCGAATCATAGTATGCATTCAAGATACTTGTTTTGCTTTGCATCAAACACGTTTGTCCGTGATATGTTTATCAATCATGACGAGTTGTCGCTAACAGCGCTACCTACATATCTATTAGAGTAGTATTCGCTTAATCACGCGAGATGTCTGTTGCAGCTATCTCCAATGTCGAACCGCAGTCAGCGGCACCCCGCCCCCGAACTCATTCACCCCTCTCCGCTCATCCCCCATGAACCTACCCCCACTCGCTTCTCTCTCACACACCTAATCCCCCCCCCCCCGCTTCCCCCCCCGCGCTCACGCCCGGCCCGTCCTTCTATATACACTTCCTCGGTTGTGCACACTACTTAAAACAACGTACACCCTTGCCCATCTTTTAAATGATCAAAACTTATTACATTCAGTGTTTGTTTCTGGTGTGTTACAACAAACAAGGGAATTACCAACTTTTCTTATCCTTTGTTTTAACTTTTGCTTCCCACGCCATGAGAGAAGCATAAACTTCTTCTCATACCACATGTACTCGCTCCCTATTTCGATATCTCGTCCCTTCGATCATGATAGTCGCCCCCGCTTCAATACGATGAACCCTCTTCTCAGGGTATTTCAATTTTTCTTGAGTATATCCCGCACCATATCTGAGTGGGGTTTCCTTTGTCATTGTATATTTTATATGGAACTTCAACTATGGTTTCTGGTTTTCATATTTGGACACTTCAAAACGCATGGGCCTCGTCCTTTCTCATTGTAGAACGTGCCTCCTCTTTTCCTTGTGTTGTACGTTTGGCACTTCCTTCTCTCGCACATTTTTCTTGACTTATTGCGCGGCCTTCATTTTGAGGCGTTGTACACTTTAAAATTTCTTTCACTCGTATCGCCTTAACATCTCTCTTTTCGTTTCAGGAGATAATTTTTCCTTTTGATTGTTCTACAGCAAAGTTTCTCTGTGGTGTTTCGTTTTGCAGATATCTCTTGTGAGACCCATTGCGTTTTGTTTTATGAACTGGCTTCCCCCTAAGACTTAGAGTCTCGCTCTGATACCAATGTAGTGCAAGGATTGGAACGAAACCAATTTCGTGTGAGTAGGCTTTTGTAATTCACCATTTATTTAGCGAGTTATGCTATTGAGTGAGAATAGAAGCCCAAGTGGTGTAATATACTTTCTCAGACGCTGCTCTAAACTTGAGATGTATGTTTCATTACAGAACTTTGACTCCTATTTATACAATATGAAACGACAAAAACTGGTTCTAGGAAGCCATTGTGACCCTTCAATCAATAGACATAACAGTCGATTAACTAACTTCAAACTATTATAAACTAAACTGTCATTATATTCATCTATGGGTTTGTGGGCCCATGGCTCCAAACCAGAATACACTGGCCCTTTACTTAACCTATTTATCACTAATACGTACTATACCACATATTACTTTGGCATTAAAAGACATTATTGGTCAACAGTCACAGTGACTTTTACTTTCATTGCTTTTCTTCTCACACAAAATGCAATTTTAAGCTTTCATTCCTTTACACTCACATCATGAAGCTGACTATGGAGAATTAAAAAGAAAAAAGGTATGTTCTTCTGTTAGAATTTTAAAAACAGACGACTAATTTTCGTACCTCTCATACCCTCTAACCTTATATTTCACTATCTATATTCTTTTATAACTTCAAAACTTGGACTTTTTATTGGTTTTTTTTCTTTGCAGCTCATTGTGACCGGAATGGACATGAGTCTTCAGCTCATAGTGACCAGGAGATGAATATTTTTTTCACATGAATTTACTTTTGTTTTTCACTACTATGGTGTGTTACATACATTTGGTTTCCTTTTTTGTTTTTCTATTTGTAGCTCAAAGGGGATGTCATCGTTAAATTTGGGAAAGTTTAAAGGTCGTAGCTAACGACAAACTTGATGTTGGTTCCGTTTAAGTACTCCTGTTTGCTGTTATGAAGGCGAAGCAAGGAAGAAGATATGATGATACTCGTGAGCATGATATGATAGGCGATACATATAATTTCTTTTCTTTTTGACAAGCTATTAGCATGGTTATCAACGAGTATCTATTTTTATTATACTTAAATTTCAGTGTCTTTAGTTTTGGAGCTCAATTCGTAGTAAATTGTGAATGGTGGTTCAGGCATGTTTAATTGTATAGTAAACTTTTTTTTTGGGTGAAGGGTTACCCGGTAAATTTTATTAAAATTTTAATAAGAAACCAATTGTTTTATATAATGCAATTACTATAATTTAACTTGGGACATGGTTTATTTTATGGATGTTAATGTATAATTTATATGAACTATACTGCGAAAATAGTAATTGTGATCCATGTTTGTCTTGTAATTCTTAGTCAATAGTTTATGTTTAAGCAAATCCATTAAACATAACCGGATATTAATTTTTATTGTTTGTTTGTGAATATTGAAATAAACTATGACCTTGAATTGAATACTGAAAAACTAATAAACTCTCTCAAAAAGTAAAAATACATTGAATAAATGTACTTGAAAATATAAATTTTACCGTAGAGGTTGGGTTGGGCAGCTGCGACTGTTATGCAATATTCAATGGAAAGAGTGGGAGGTATGGTATGTTGAATATTTTTTGGTAGAAAATGTCAAGAAATTGAAGGCCTTGTCGGTTAGACTTGAGATTATGAGGTCTTGCATGATGTATCATTGTTGTTCTAGCATAGAGTAGAGACTATTAAAACAATAATAATTAACTCGAAAATAGTTTTTTAGTATTACAATTACTACGTAATAGTATAGAAGTTGACTGTTATTCAAGAAAGGAAACAGGTTTGGCAATCACAAAATTAACATCATACGAAGATGTAACGAAAAATAGATGTGAATTTTATCAATATGTCAAAAGCATAACTAATAACTACAATATACATACAAATGAGCTATAGCTTAACGGTATGTAAGTTGTCATAAACTAAAACTAATATATTGTAAACTAAAATATTGTATTTAGTTCTTTCTATTATTACATATGAGAGTTATTGCTAACCTATTACATCTATCATCTTTCTTTTACTATAAACTTCTTTCCATTAGGTCAACAACTAACTCGCTTGCCTTGGCAAATTGCAACCCTCCAATTCTTTACTCCTTTTCTTTTCAAATATTCTTCGTCACCTAGAAATAACTAAGAAATCACATAAATCAAAGACAAAAAACACCCTTAGTATGAGTGAAAAAACACAAACGAACACACCAACAATCTCATAAACAAAAAAAAAACAGTTTTACCGAGTATGGATCTTTTTTTATATGTAGATCATCATTCGTCAGTCTTCAAAGCTCCATCCCCCAAGTCAAATTTTTGTCATCTTCACTTCTAAACATCTACAACACCACGAAAATAAATGAATCATTAGACTAACCACATCCATCACATATTTACAATAAACTAACAAAGTGAAACACAAAAATAAATTAAACAAACAAAAAATCTATTATGCAAAAAAAAAAGTGGTGCTTAGAGCTTGAGTGACAAGAATAAAAATGTGTATATGACTTTGATGTGTTATTTATAGCTAGATATGTAACTTAAATATAAATAACGAAATCAAATAAACTACATATACAGTACATGAACTCTTTATAACACTCATAATAAGTTTATGAAGTTACAAAACTTAATAATGTGATTTAAGTGAGTATTTAATATAATATTTATTATTTAATGCAAATTGTTACGATATGGAATTTTGTAACTTGTACAACTTTCACAGCCGGGGTTACAACTTGTGGTATTAATTCATGTCCATCTTTAATATTGCACAATAAATATACAAACTGTATTGTATTATTTAACGCAAGTTGTTACGAAA
Source organism: Tanacetum coccineum (assembly GCA_026074375.1). NCBI lineage: Eukaryota > Viridiplantae > Streptophyta > Magnoliopsida > Asterales > Asteraceae > Tanacetum > Tanacetum coccineum. The sequence continues at coordinate 28,672 of BQNB010002950.1, forward strand.
ACATTTTGTAAGCCGGGGTTACAACTTGTGGTATTAATTCAGGACCAATACTACACAATAAATATACAAACAGAAGAAGAAACGCTTCCAAGTTTAACATATATAAGAAGACAAAAAAGGGTTTGGAGGATCTAAAAACTTACCAACGCACGAACAATCCATCCCAAAAAGAAAATAATGTCCCGATGCCTCCTTGTTCGTATTAAAAACATAGTCGGTGATGATGATAGTCGTGAAGATTATGGAGGGATTTACTATTTTCGATTCGAAGGATAGATGGAGATGGTCTTTAGAAGGTTGTGGCGAGTTTACAGTCGCTTCGGTTAGGAATCTCCTTGATGCAAACTCGTTACGAGTGGTCTCTTCCAAAACTCGTTGGATAAAAGCCGTGCCTATTAAAGTCAATGTTCACGCTTGGAAAGTTAAGTTGGACATCTTACCTACTCGGTTGAACATCTCTAAAAGAGGTATGGATATTGAGTCGATTCTATGTCCTTTATGCGAAAAGAATGTGGAATCATCTAGCCATATTTTCTTTACTTGCCCTATATCTAGAGAGATATTTCGCAAGGTTTTGCTTTGGTGGCAGATTGATGTCGTGATGGTTTCCTCTTATGATGAATGGTTAGAATGGTTGTTGAGTATCCGTCTTCATTCTAAACATAAAGAGTTGTTCGAAGGCGTTTGTTATGTCTTGTGGTGGTACATTTGGAATTTCTATAACAAGAGTATTTTTGGTTCGGCTTGTTCTTCGAAGGCGCTTATATTTGAGGAGGTAGTCACCCGATCCTTCATTTGGTGTAAACATAGATGTAAAAAGTCTTTTAGTTGGGTAGATTGGCTTAAAACCCGCATCTTGTTACTTTTTAATTTCTAGCTTCTTGCAAGTCTTTTTGTTTCAATAAATTCCACCCTTAAAAAAAATAAAAAATGTAATCATCGATATTTTAAAAGAAAGATATACTGACAACGAGAACTTGATGATTCAAGAAATCGCGGGTATGATATATGAAGTGCTAGGTTTAGAAACCGACAATTGGTTTGACGATTTACGGGATGCGTTGCTATGGAAGGCTGAAAATGATAATGGAACTATGTTTAAGCATTTTGGTGCTTTAGACAATGTTTTGAAAGATATTAAATCGGATTGTGTTTGGTAGTTCAAAGGCCCTTCGAACAGCCCTTTGAACCACCAAACACAATTGGATTTAATATCTTTTAAAACATTGTCTAAAGCACCAAAATGCTTAAACCTAGATCTATTATCTTTTTCAGCCTTCCATAGCAACGCATCCCGTAAATCGTCAAACCTATTTTCGGTTTCCAAACCTAGGGCTTCATATATCATACCCGCGAGTTCTTGAATCATCAAGTTCTCATAGTCAGTATATCGTTCTTTTAAAATGTCGATGATTACATTCATAGCAGGTATATCATCATCACCGACTATGTTTTTAATACGAACAAGGAGGCATCAGGACATTATTTGCTTTTTGGGGTGGATTGTTTGTGCGTTGGTAAGTTTTTAGAACCCCCAAACCCTTTTTCGTCTCTTTATATATGTTAAACTAGGAAGGGTTTCTTCTTTTGTTTGTATATTTATTGTGCAGTATTGGTCCTGAATTAATACCACAAGTTCTAACCCGGCTTACAAAATGTTTTCGTAACAACTTGCGTTAAATAGTAAAATTCAGTTTGTATATTTATTGTGCAATATTAAAGATGGACATGAATTAATACCACAAGTTGTAACCCCGGCTGTGAAAGTTGTACAAGTTACAAAATTCCATGTCGTAACGATTTGCATTAAATAATAAATATTATATTAAATACTCACTTAAATCAAATTATTAAGTTTTTGTAACTTCATAAACTTATTATGAGTGTTATAAAGAGTTCATGTACTGTATGTGTCGTTTATTTGACATCCTTATTTATGTTTAAGTTACATATCTAGTTATAAATAATACATCAAAGTCATATAGACATTTTATTCTTGCATATTTTTTCACTCAAGCTCTAAGCACCACTTCTTTTTTTTCATAATAGATTTTTTGTTTGTTTAATTTATTTTTGTGTTTCACTTTGTTAGTTTATTGTAAATATGTGATGGATGTGGTTAGTCTAATAATTCATTTATTTTCGTGGTGTTGTAGATGTTTAGAAGTGAAGATGACAAGAATTTGACTCGGGGGATGGAGCTTTGAAGACTGACATGATGATCTACATAGAAATAAACATCTACACTCGGTAAAACTATTTTTTTTTGTTTATGAGATTGAATGACTGGGGATAGTACTTATGTAGATATGTATAATGTAGAACTATCGGTTTTATTTTTTTTTTTTTTTTATTTTTTTGTTTATTTTTTTTGTCTTTAGTTGATTTTTTTATGTTTTTTTTTTGTTTTTATTGTTTTTTTGTTTGGTTTATATTGTAATTGGTTATTTGTTTTTTGTTAAATCTTTTTTGTTTTTTGGTTTATGTGTTGGTTGTGTTCTTTATGCGCGAGGCTATGGTTACTGGTTGCTGGATTTGTATTTTGTGTGCTATTTTTTTTTTGGGAAAGGTTTAAGGCGAGTGGGTGGCTGAGTGGGGTAGCAGTGGGGTGGCGGGGGGCGGGTGTATCGTTAATACACCCATAGGGGTTGGGTGTGGGTGGTCTGTGGAGGTAGGGGTTTTGGCTTTGTGTGTGCTCTGGAGGACTACGTAGTTTTGGGTGGTTTTGCTTATGGTGGGGATTTGTTAGGGGGTGGGGTGATTTGGACTAGCGTTTGTGTTTTTTCACTCATACCAAGGGTGTTTTTTGTCTTTGATTTATGTGATTTCTTAGTTATTTCTAGGTGACGAAGAATATTTGAAAAGAAAAGGAGTAAAGAATTGGAGGGTTGCAATTGCCAAGGCAAACGAGTTAGTTGTTGACCTAATGGAAAGAAGTTTATGACAACTTACAATATACATACGGCTAAGCTATATTTTAGTTTACAATATATTAGTTTTAGTTTATGACAACTTACATACGGCTAAGCTATAGCTCATTTGTATGTATATTGTAATTATTAGTTATGCTTTTGACATATTGATAAAATTCACATCTATTTTTCGTTACATCTTCGTATGATGTTAATTTTGTGATTGCTAAACCTGTTTCCTTTCTTGAATAACAGTCAACTTCAATACTATTACGTAGTAATTGTAATACTAAAAAACTATTTTCGAGTTAATTATTATTGTTTTTAGTAGTCTCTACTCTATGCTAGAACAACAATGATACATCATGCAAGACCTCATAATCTCAAGTCTAACCGACAAGGCCTTCAATTTCTTGACATTTTCTACCAAAAAATATTCAACATACCATACCTCCCACTCTTTCCATTGCATATTGCATAACAATGGCAACCGCCCAACCCAACCTCTAAAGTAAATATTATATTTTCAAGTACATTTATTCAATGTATTTCTACTTTATGAGAGAGTTTATTAGTTTTTCAATATTCAATTCAAGGTCACAGTTTATTTCAATATTCACAAACAAACAAACAAAATTAATATCCGGCTAAGTTTAATGGATTTGCTTAAACATAAACTATTGACTAAGAATTACAAGACAAACATGGATCGCAATTACTATTTTTGCAGCATAGTTCATATAGATTATACATTAACATCCATAAAATAAACCATGTCCCAAGTTAAATTATAGTAATTGCATTATATAAAACAATTGGTTTCTTATTAAAATTTTAATAAAATTTACCGGGTAACCCTTCACCAAAAAAAAAGTTTACTATACAATTAAACATGCCCGAACCACCATTCACAATTTACTACGAATTGAGCTCCAAAACTAAAGACACTCAAATTTAAGTATCATAAAAATAGATACTCATTCATAACCATGTTTATAGCTTGTCAAAAAGAAAAGAAATTATATGTATCGCCTATCATATCATGCTCACGAGTATCATCATATCTTCTTCCTTGCTTCGCCTTCATAACAACAAACAGGAGTACTTAAACGGAACCAACATCAAGTTTGTCGTTAGCTACGACCTTTAAACTTTCCCAAACCCTTTTAACGATGGCATCCCCTTTGAGCTACAAATAGAAAAACAAAAAAGGAAACCAAATGTATGTAACACACCATAGTAGTGAAAAACAAAAGTAAATTCATGTGAAAAAAATATTCATCTCCTGGTCACTATGAGCTGGAGACTCATGTCCATTTTCGGTCACAATGAGCTGCAAAGAAAAAAAACCAACAAAAAGTCCAAGTTTTGAAGTTATAAAAGAATATAGATAGTGAAATATAAGGTTAGAGGGTATGAGAGGTACGAAAATTAGTCGTCTGTTTTTAAAATTCTAACAGAAGTACATACCTTTTTTCTTTTTAATTCTCCATAGTCAGCTTTATGATGTGAGTGTAAAGGAATGAAAGCTTAAAATTGCATTTTGTGTGAGAAGAAAAGCAATGAATGTTGGACAAGTAATGTCTTTTATGCCAAAGTAATATGTGTATATACGTATTAGTGTAAATAGGTTAAGTAAAGGGCCGTGTATTCTGGTTTGGGCCATGGGCCAACAAACCCATAGATGAATATTATGACAGTTAGTTATAATTAGTTATAGTTAGTTAATAGACGGTTATGTCTATTGTTGAAGGGTCACAATGGTTCATAGAACCTGTTAGTGTCGTTTCATATTGTATAAATAGGAGTCAAGTTCTGTAATGAATCAATACATTTAGTTTATATATATATATATATTACTCTTGCTTCTATCTTACTCAATATGATACACTGCTAAATATGGTGAATTACAAAAGCCTACTCAAACGAATTGGTTTCGGTACAATCCTGTGCAACATTGGTATCAGAGCGAGGGCTCTAAGTCTTGGGGGAAGCCAGTTCATAAACAAACGCAGATGGGTCTCACAAAGAGATATCTGCAAAGAGAAACTCCTCAGAGAACGTTGCTGTAGAACAATCAAAGGAAAAAATTATCTCCTGAAAGTAAAGAGATGTTAAGGCGAAAGGTGAAAGAAATTAAAGTGTACAACGCCTCAAAAATGCGCGCAATAGTCAAGAAAAATGGAGAAGGAAGTGCCAACACAACCAAGGAAAAGAGGGCTCGTTGCTACATATGCAGAAAACGAGGCCATGCGTTTTGGAAGTGTCCAAATATGAAAAACAGAACCATAGTTGAAGTTCCAGATAAAGATAACAATTCAAAGAAACCCACTGTTATGCGGACTCAAGAAAAATTGAAATACCCTGAAAGGGTTCATGTGATAACCGACTACATGATCGAAGGGACAGATTATTCGAATTAGGACAACATTTGGTATGAGAAGAAGTTTATCTTCTCTCATGGCGTTGGAGAAGCAAAAGTTAAAACAAAGGATAAGAAATTGGTAATTCCTTGTGTGTTGTACACACCAGAAACAACACTGAATGTATTAAGTTTTGATCAGTTAAAAGATCAAGGGTACGTTGTTAAGTATGGGCACAACAAGTGTAGTATAACCCACACGTTTGATGATAAAAGTCGTGATAATACAACCACAGAAGGAGCGCAATATCATGAAGAAATTACCAAAGATGAGGAAGGCTACTGTCATGATGAAACATAAAACGTGGTTGCAAAGCAAAACAAGTATCTTGATGCATACTATGATTCGATAGATCCTAAAAAGGAATGTTCACTCATTAAAGGTTTAGAAGATCTCAATTGGGACACAAATGAAGTGCAAGACTACTTGGATGAAGATTATATAAGCATGAATGAAACCTTGTATGCTATCATGGTAAATTCATTCCCAAGGTTCATATCATTTCTTAATTTGATTAAGAAAGATAGTATTGTGTATAAGAATTGGGAAGTACTTAGAAAAAGGTTTCTGGGTATGATTAAATGGTTTTATTTAGTATATCTAAATCAAGATGTGTTAGAACCACTACCACCAGTCATAAGGAATGTAGAGATCGATTTATTAGGTCTTCACAAGATGATAGATAGCATGGGTAGCTATCTAAGTGTTACATTTGGAAATAAATGGAAAGAAGTTGCTGTGATACATGGTTTAACCGAAGCACATGAAGACGAATTGAAGAGTTGCTACAAACGCACCATTGAAATGGTCAAGTGTTACTATTATACAACTATGAAGCCTTGGTTCAGAGAGGAACCTATGAAAACCAAGATGGATGAAGGTGGTCGTGATTATGCGAAGAAAGAAAATCCACAAGGATGTGATGGGCTAGAAGTTAGAATAGAAAACACATGTCATGGAAATAAGACTCGGTTCGGTGTAAACCTGAAAGGCAACAAAACTATGACTGTTGACAATGAGGCTGATAAGAAGACAGTGCAAGCACATTTGGAAGTAATGACTTCGTGGTCATTACATAAGTTTTAAGAAACCTACTAAAAGGAAGTTTGACATCAAGACATTAGGGGGGAACTGTTGGACAAATAATGTCTTTTATGCCAAAGTCATATGTGTATATACGTATTAGTGTAAATTGGTTAAGTAAAGGGGTGTGTATTCTGGTTTGGGCCATGGGCCAACAAACCCATAGATGAATATTATGACAGTTAGTAAGTGTTAGTTATAATTAGTTATAGTTAGTTAACAGGCGGTTATGTCTATAGTTGAAGGGTCACAATGGTTCATAGAACCTGTTAGTGTCGTTTCATATTGTATAAATAGGAGTCAAGTTCTGTAATGAATCAATACATTTAGTTTATATATATATATATATATATATATATATATTACTCTTGCTTCTATGTTACTCAATATGATACACTGCTAAACATGGTGAATTACAAAAGCCTACTGGAAACGAATTGGTTTCGGTACTATCCTGTGCAACATTGGTATCAGAGCGAGGGCTCTAAGTCTTGGGGGAATACAGTTCATAAACAAACACAGATGGGTCACAAAGAGATATCTGCAAAGAGAAACTCCTCAGAGAACGTTGCCGTGGAACAATCAAAGGAAAAAATTATCTCCTGAAAGTAAAGAGATGTTAAGGCGAAAGGTGAAAGAAATTGAAGCGTACAACACCTCAAAAATGCACGCATCAGTCAAGAAAAATGGAGAAGGAAGTGCCAACACAACCAAGGAAAAGAGGGCTCGTTGCTACATATGCAGAAAACGAGGCCATGCGATTTGGAAGTGTCCAAATAAGAAAAACAAAACCATAGTTGAAGTTCCAGCCAAAGATAACAATTCAAAGAAACCCACTGTTATGCGGACTCAAGAAAAATTGAAATACCCTGAAATGGTTCATGTGATAACCGACTACATGATCGAAGGGACAGATTATTCGAATTGGGACAACATTTGGTATGTAAGCAGTGCATATAAGAAACATATGTGTCCAACCAAATCCTTGTTCTAAAAATTGAAGACTAGTTTCAAGGTTGAAGGAACTCAACATGAGAAGAAGTTTATCTTCTCTCATGGCGTTGGAGTAGCAAAATTTGAAACAAAGGATAAGAAATTGGTAATTCCTTGTGTGTTGTACACACCAGAAACAACACTCAATGTATTAAGTTTTGATCATCAAGGGTACGTTGTTAAGTATGGGCACAACAAGTGTAGTATAACCTACATGTTTGATGATAAAAGTCGTGATAATACAACCACAGAAGGAGCTCAATATCATGAAGAAATTACCAAAGATGAGGAAGGCTACTGTCATGATGAAACATAAAACGTGGTTGCAAAGCAAAACAAGTATCTTGATGCATACTTTGATTCGATAGATCCTAAAAAGGAATGTTCACTGATCCAAGGTTTAGAAGATCTCAATTGGGACACAAATGAAGTGCAAGACTACTTGGATGAAGATTATATAAGCATGAATGAAACCTTGTATGCTATCAAGGTAAATTCATTCCCAAGGTTCATATCATTTCTTAATTTGATTAAGAAAGATAGTATTGTGTATAAAAATTGGGAAGTACTTAGAAAAAGGTTTCTGGGTATGATTAAATGGTTTTATTTAGTATATCTAAATCAAGATGTGTTAGAACCACTACCACCAGTCATAGGGAATGTAGAGATCGATTTATTAGGTCTTCACAAGATGATAGATAGCATGGGTGGCTATCTAAGTGTTACATTTGCAAATAAATGGAAAGAAGTTGCTGTGATACATGGTTTAACCGAAGCACATGAAGACGAATTGAAGAGTTGCTACAAATGCACCATTGAAATGGTCAAGTGTTACTATTATACAACTATGAAGCCTTGGTTCAGAGAGGAACCTATGAAAACCAAGATGGATGAAGGTGGTCGTGATTATGCCAAGAAAGAAAATCCACAAGGATGTGATGGGATAGAAGTTAGAATAGAAAACACATGTCATGGAAGTAATGACTTCGTGGTCATTACATAAGTTTTAAGAAACCTACTAAAAGGAAGTTTGACATCAAGACATTAGGGGGGAACTGTTGGACAAATAATGTCTTTTATGCCAAAGTCATATGTGTATATACGTATTAGTGTAAATAGGTTAAGTAAAGGGGTGTGTATTCTGGTTTGGGCCATGGGCCAATAAACCCATAGATGAATATTATGACAGTTAGTAAGTGTTAGTTATAATTAGTTAACAGGCGGTTATGTCTATAGTTGAAGGGTCACAATGGTTCATAGAACCTGTTAGTGTCGTTTCATATTGTATAAATAGGAGTCAAGTTCTGTAATGAATCAATACATTTAGTTTATATATATAAATATTACTCTTGCTTCTATGTTACTCAATATGATACACTGCTAAACATGGTGAATTACAAAAGCCTACTGGAAACGAATTGGTTTTGGTACTATCCTGTGCAACATTGGTATCAGAGCGAGGGCTCTAAGTCTTGGGGGAATACAATTCATAAACAAACACAGATGGGTCACAAAGAGATATCTGCAAAGAGAAACTCCTCAGAGAAAGTTGCCGTGGAACAATCAAAGGAAAAGATTATCTCCTAAAAGTAAAGAGATGTTAAGGCGAAAGGTGAAAGAAATTGAAGTGTACAACGCCTCAAAAATGCACGCATCAGTCAAGAAAAATGGAGAAGGAAGTGCTAACACAACCAAGGAAAAGAGGGCTCGTTGCTACATATGCAGAAAACGAGGCCATGCAATTTGGAAGTGTCCAAATAAGAAAAACAAAACCATAGTTGAAGTTCCAGCCAAAGATAACAATTCAAAGAAACCCACTGTTATGCGAACTCAAGAAAAATTGAAATACCCTGAAAGGGTTCATGTGATAACCGACTACATGATCGAAGGGACAAATTATTCGAATTGGGACAACATTTGGTATGTAAGCAGTGCATATAAGAAACATATGTGTCCAACCAAATCCTTGTTCCAAAAATTGAAGACTAGTTTCAAGGTTGAAGGAACTCAACATGAGAAGAAGTTTATCTTATCTCATGGCGTTGGAGAAGCAAAAGTTGAAACAAAGGATAAGAAATTGGTAATTCCTAGTGTGTTGTACACACCAGAAACAACACTGAATGTATTAAGTTTTGATCAGTTAAAAGATCAAGGGTACGTTGTTAAGTATGGGCACAACAAGTGTAGTATAACCTACATGTTTGATGATAAAAGTCGTGATAATACAACCACAGAAGGAGCGCAATATCATGAAGAAATTACCAAAGATGAGGAAGGCTACTGTCATGATGAAACGTAAAATGTGGTTGCAAAGCAAAACAAGTATCTTGATGCATACTTTGATTCGATAGATCCTAAAAAGGAATGTTCACTGATCAAAGGTTTAGAAGATCTCAATTGGGACACAAATGAAGTGCAAGACAACTTGGATGAAGATTATATAAGCATGAATGGAACCTTGTATGCTATCAAGGTAAATTCATTCCCAAGGTTCATATCATTTCTTGATTTGATTAAGAAAGATAGTATTGTGTATAAGAATTGGGAAGTACTTAGAAAAAGGTTTCTGGATATGATTAAATGGTTTTATTTAGTATATCTAAATCAAGATGTGATAGAACCACTACCACCAGTCATAGGAAATGTAGAGATTGATTTATTAGGTCTTTACAAGATGATAGATAGCATGGGTGGCTATCTAAGTGTTACATTTGGAAATAAATGGAAAGAAGTTGCTGTGATACATGGTTTAACAGAAGCACATGAAGACGAATTAAAGAGTTGCTACAAATGCACCATTGAAATGGTCAAGTGTTACTATGATACAACTATGAAGCCTTGGTTCAGAGAGGAACCTTTGAAAACCAAGATGGATGAAGGTGGCCGTGATTATGCCAAAAAAGAAAATCCACAAGGATGTGATGGGCTAGAAGTTGGAATAGAAAACACATGTCAAAGAAATAAGACTCGGTTCGGTGTAAACCTGGAAGGCAACAAAACTACGACTGTTGACAATGAGGCTGATCAAGAAGACAGTGCAAGCACATTTGGAAGTAATGACTTCGTGTTCATTACATAAGTTTTAAGAAACCTACTATAAGGAAGTTTGACATCAAGACATTAGGGGGGAACTGTTGGACAAATAATGTCTTTTATGCCAAAGTCATATGTGTATATACGTATTAGTGTAAATAGGTTAAGTAAAGGGGTGTGTATTCTGGTTTGGGCCATGGGCTAACAAACCCATAGATGAATATTATGACAGTTAGTAAGTGTTAGTTATAATTAGTTATAGTTAGTTAACAGGCGGTTATGTCTATAGTTGAAGGGTCACAATGGTTCATAGAACCTGTTAGTGTCGTTTCATATTGTATAAATAGGAGTCAAGTTCTGTAATGAATCAATACATTTAGTTTATATATATATATATATATATATATATATTACTCTTGCTTCTATGTTACTCAATATGATACACTGCTAAACATGGTGAATTACAAAAGCCTACTGGAAACGAATTGGTTTCGGTACTATCCTGTGCAACATTGGTATCAGAGCGAGGGCTCTAAGTCTTGGGGGAATACAGTTCATAAACAAACACAGATGGGTCACAAAGAGATATCTGCAAAGAGAAACTCCTCAGAGAACGTTGCCGTGGAACAATCAAAGGAAAAGATTATCTCCTGAAAGTAAAGAGATGTTAAGGCGAAAGGTGAAAGAAATTGAAGCATACAACGGCTCAAAAATGCGCGCAGCAGTCAAGAAAAAAGGAGAAGGAAGTGCCAACACAACCAAGGAAAAGAGGGCTCGTTGCTACATATGCAGAAAACGAGGCCATGTGTTTTGGAAGTGTCCAAATAAGAAAAACAGAACCATAGTTGAAGTTCCAGCCAAAGATAACAATTCAAAGAAACCCACTGTTATGCGAACTGAAGAAAAATTGAAATACCCTGAAAGGGTTCATGTGATAACCGACTACATGATCGAAGGGACAGATTATTCGAATTGGGACAACATTTGGTATGTAAGCAGTGCATATAAGAAACATATGTGTCCAACCAAATCCTTGTTCAAAAAATTGAAGACTAGTTTCAAGGTTGAAGGAACTCAACATGAGAAGAAGTTTATCTTCTCTCATGGCGTTGGAGAAGCAAAAGTTGAAACAAAGGATAAGAAATTGGTAATTCCTTGCGTGTTGTACACACCAGAAACAACACTGAATGTATTAAGTTTTGATCAGTTAAAAGATCAAGGGTACGTTGTTAAGTATGGGCACAACAAGTGTAGTATAACCTACATGTTTGATGATAAAAGTCGTGACAATACAACCACAGAAGGAGCGCAATATCATGAAGAAATTGCCAAAGATGAGGAAGGCTACTGTCATGATGAAACAGAAAGCGTGGTTGCAAAGCAAAACAAGTATCTTGATGCATACTTTGATTCGATAGATCCTAAAAAGGAATGTTCACTGATCAAAGGTTTAGAAGATCTCAATTGGGACACAAATGAAGTGCAAGACTACTTGGATGAAGATTATATAAGCATGAATGGAACCTTGTACGCTATCAAGGTAAATTCATTCCCAAGGTTCATATCATTTCTTAATTTGATTAAGAAAGATAGTATTGTGTATAAGAATTGGGAAGTACTTAGAAAAAGGTTTCTGGATATGATTAAATGGTTTTATTTAGTATATCTAAATCAAGATGTGTTAGAACCACTACCACCAGTCATAGGGAATGTAGAGATCGATTTATTAGGTCTTTACAAGATGATAGATAGCATGGGTGGCTATCTAAGTGTTACATTTGGAAATAAATGGAAAGAAGTTGCTGTGATACATGGTTTAACCGAAGCACATGAAGACGAATTGAAGAGTTGCTACAAACGCACCATTGAAATGGTCAAGTGTTACTATGATACAACTATCAAGCCTTGGTTCAGAGTGGAACCTATGAAAACCAAGATGGATGAAGGTGGCCGTGATTATGCCAAGAAAGAAAATCCACAAGGATGTGATGGGCTAGAAGTTGGAATAGAAAACACATGTCAAGGAAATAAGACTCGGTTCGGTGTAAACCTAGAAGGCAACAAAACTACGACCGTTGACAATGAGGCTGATCAAGAAGACAGTGCAAGCACATCTGGAAGTAATGACTTCGTGGTCATTACATAAGTTTGAAGAAACCTGCTAAAAGGAAGTTTGGCATCAAGACATTAGGGGGGAATTGTTGGACAAGTAATGTCTTTTATGCCAAAGTCATATGTGTATATACGTATTAGTGTAAATAGGTTAAGTAAAGGGCTGTGTATTCTGGTTTGGGCCATTGGCCAACAAACCCATAGATGAATATTATGACAGCTAGTAAGTGTGAGTTATAATTAGTTATAGTTAGTTAACAGGCGGTTATGTCTATTGTTGAAGGGTCACAATGGTTCATAGAACCTGTTAGTGTCGTTTCATATTTTATAAATAGGAGTCAAGTTCTGTAATGAATCAATACATTCTGTTTATATATATATTACTCTTGCTTCTATCTTACTCAATATCATACACTGTTAAACATGGTGAATTACTAAAGCCTACTGGAAACGAATTGGCTTCGCTACAATCCTGTGCAACAATGAATAATCAACTACTATTTAGTGCTGATGTGTCTTAATTTGAGGCTGCTAGAACAGTCCCCGTGGCATTTCTGGGGGATTCTAGCTACAGTCATAAGAGGCTTCTTGTTTATAATATAGGTAGAAATAGACGCAAGGCCTGATTGGCGGTTAGCTTTTGATTCTAGTCCGATGAACGGCAGCATTGAGGTATGCCTCTACTGCTAAGATAGCAAACTGTGTTTTTCATTTAAGCTTATTCCTTTTTTTCTATCTCGGTTTGTTAAGTTTCATCAGATCATGCAAAGGGACAGTTAAAAAGATCCAACAACTTATCCAAACACTAAAGTGGCCGGCCACATAATAGGCCAGGTTTGTGATTAGTTCTAATCAGTCAAGATACAGTAATGAGCTTCATATCCGCTTTGCATGAAGGACTCGATATCAGTGTTATCCGTAAGAAAATAGCCCCCAAAAATACCCTTCTCTAACGCTCCGAATGTTGCTATAGCATTCCCACCAAGTGACAACGAAAGCAAATCAACTCCATCTAGAATCGCTTGATCACCTTCTTCCCAAACAACGAAGCACTTCCATAACCAAAATACGAAGAATTTTTCATGTAGCTCCGAACAGCAGTTGACAACGTAAGAGTCCCATGCCTGTCTGTATCACGAGCCTAATCCATGGAGATAGTTAAATTTGGATTATTTGATAACTTTTTGTAAAATATCGAGCACAGATAAGTTTCTTATTACATAAAGAAGAATTAAAACAAAACCCTTCTACACATGCAGTGCTTCAGGAGACATGGACAGTGGCCATGATAGCTTCGCTCCAAATGTAGTCATTTTCACAACCGTCATCAGCGGTTGGTGTAGTGCATATAAAATGGACCTTGCCATTCGGGCACTTGGAAGGCAGAAGATATGCTACAGCATATGATGGATTATGATATACTACCAAAGAAGTCTACTTTTTCATTAATTGCACAAGTGAAACGCTCTTCTGGTGATCTCCAATCTGACGAAAAGATGTTGGGTGGTGTGAACAGACTGAGAAAAATAGCATCAAAGGAAACCGAGTATGGTTCTGATACTTTATGTGCTGGTGTGAAGTCAATCAGCTTAAACAGCAAGGTAGGCGGAAGAAAGCAAAACATTAGCCTAAAGCGGGTTTTTGTGTACAGTGAGCCTCCAGAGTATGGTCATGGCTAGGACTAGTTTATCATAATGTTTCAAAAAAATGAAGCTGTCCAACATTTTAAAGCCATATTGAGCTTACATTTCATTCTTATCTAGCATGAATAGGTCTAGAATCAAAGAAGATATCCAAAACTTTTTTTCTAGTAATTTAATTTTCATTTTTGCGTAACAATTAAATACAAATGTCTCTTTCTAAGTCTTTTATTAATAAAGATTTTATTAGATGGATTAAGTTAGTCGGCTCAAGCCCGGTATGTGGGCTTAGGGTCCATTAGGGTTTAGGTTATCATGTCTTTGTAATCTATAAAGAGCGGCTAATAAAGTTACACATCCGGGGTTTTCATTGTCTAACATGGTATCGGAGCGGGGACCTAGGTGGCTGCGTTGAGTCGCCTCTCGAAAACCACCCCGTCAAACCATAGCCGCCACCCTTTAACCCTTTTAAGGAAAAAAAAGGTTTCTCTATAAAAGGATTGAAGCTTTTGAACGTTGATAGAGTGCAAGGAATGATTGGTTTGTGGTTACCACAGGGTGTGGCTGCCTTCGCCTGTGGATCTACAAATACGTGTGGTTTTATTATTCTTATTTATGCATCCAGTATAAAAAAGTTATGGTTTTGTTATTTTTATTTTTTTCAGTCAATCGTTGGTACTGCTTTATTACCGGTCGACTAAAGTGGATCGTTGGTACGGTTTTGTTATCGATCGACTAAAGTAATGCTTCTTTTATGTTCATGTTTCGTTTTCTTTTTCTATTCTAGTTTAATACCCCAGTCCGAGCTTTCACGATTTCATCGCTCAGAGAGTGGGGGAGTATTAGATAGATTAAGTTAGTCGGCCCAAGCCCGGTCTGTGGGCTTAGGGTCCATTAGGGTTTAGGTTATCATGTCTTTATAATCTATAAATAGTGGTTTATAATAAAGTTACACCTACGGAGTTTTCATTGTCTAAAAGATTTCACATTTTAAACCTTAGTTAACAAATTATTTTGCATAAAAATCCTAATTTTAATATAGTTATTACTATTATTTTTTTTAACTAGTGTAGATTTCGTGGTAGTGATTATTATGAGATTAGTGGTGATTAAAGAGATGATTTTGAATGAAGCAAAGTTATGGTTTTATTAGCTTGGAGATGGGTATATTTGGTATTATTGTGAGTTATTGTACCATCATGCTCGTTATTAGCCCCGAACTTGATGACTTCTATTCTTTTTTCGATTGTGTCTATTTATTTTGTTATGTTTAGCTTATTTAATATTCTTATCTCCTATATGTTGCTTATGATTATGTTAACTTAGCTTTTATATATGTTTGTTTACAAATGGGTGGTTAGGTAGCATATTCACTAGAGATTAGGTAAGTTGCTTTTGGTACAAAATATTTAGCCTAGTAGCTGATAAAAGTTGACATCCAACCTTTAGCTCACAGTAAGATTAGTAAGACGTGTCTTGTAAACTTATTCTATTAGCCATTAACGGGAGACATCTGGCGTCTAATGTACTTAGAATATTTTTCTCTAATTTGACGGGCAAAAGCCGTTGAAAAGGGTAGAACTTTCTAGTAGTCAATATCTTAACTTATAATACATACTAAATGGTTTAATGTGCGTGAATAGGGATTAAGATTGAAATATGGAACCGTATGAATAAATTAACCTTTGTTCCATTTTTAGTTCACCAAATTAATCCTAACTATTTACCACCGACTTTTAAGCAAAAAAACTTTTTAGTATAAGTTTAATTTTATCTTTTCCTTAGATAAATTAGTTTGAGTTTTTCCTATTAGATAACTTAGTTTTCGTTAGTTTATATTTTTAAACCAAAACCTTATGTAAGAACTAAACATCAAACAAGACTTGACAAAAGTATTTCAAATTCACCACTCCTTCGAAACGATACTCGGGAGATCAAAATTGGGATTGGTATGCAACATATGAAGAGTTTGATGGTGGGCATGTCTTCATGGGTAACGATTCACCATTCAAAGTTGTTGGTATCGGAACACTTTGTATTAAGATGCATGATGGAGTGGTTAGAACCCTCACTGATGTTTGCCATGCTCCAAATGTTAAGAAAAATTTGATCTCACTAGGTGTGTTGGACTTGACAGGTTTCAAATACACTTGTGAGAATGGTGTACTTCGTATTTCAAAAGGTGCTTTGGTCGTTATTAAAGCAACTAAAGGTACTTCTTCTCTTTACACTTTACATGGTGAAACGATTAGACGTTCCGCATCTGTATCTTGTTCAAAGAAAGTAATTCAGATTTGACGATGTAGTGACATATGCGTCTTGGTCACATGAGTGGAAAAGGCATGGTCATATTGAGCAAGCGGGGACTACTTGACAACCACAAGGTGGCTAGCTTGGATTTTTGTGAGTATAGTGTCATCGAGACTCACGATTATCTTCATGTCGATTGTTAGGGACCTTCTCGAGTACCTTCGCTCGGTGGTGCTCGGTATTTTCTCTCAATAATTGATGATTTCTCAAGAATGATGTGGGTGTTTATGGAGAAGCACAAATGTGAGGCGTTTGAGAAATTCAAGCATTGGAGATTCTTATTGAGAACCAAACTAGAAGGAAAATCAAGCATCTTTGTACTGATAATGGTTTGGAATTTATTTCAAGAGAGTTTATTGACTTCTGTAGAGATGAAGCAATTGCAAGGCATTATACGGTTCATTACACTCTTCAACAAAATGGGATAGCTAAATGAATGAACAAAACTCTATTAGAAAGAACTCGACAATTACTATTGAATGCCAGATTAGATATAGGTTTTTGGGCTGAAGCACTTAACATGGCTTGCTATTTAACCAATAGGTCTCCTGCCACCGCTCTTAATTGTAAGACTCTGAATGAAGTTTGGTCTAGGAAGCCCACAGAATATTCGAAGCTTTGTATTTTTGGATGCCAAGCGTATTACCGTGTTTGTGAAGGATAGTTGAACCCAAGAGGCAAGAAAGTAATTTTCATGGGATACGGTGATGGGGTTAAAGGCTATCGAATTTTGTCACCATCTGAAAGAAGAGTTATATTTAGCCGAGATGTAACATTTGATGAGGATTACTTGTTTCGTGTGAATCAAGATTTGAAAAAATTTGAAGCTTGGAGATGGTGTTTCTGGAAAGGTGGAGGTTGTTCCTAAACAGGTAGAGTACGTTGTTCCAAGTGATACGGACCATGATGTTAGTTCACCAGATGATCAGCCAAATTTGCCACATTTGGAACATGAGAAAGATAGGTCTATAGCCCATGATAGACCTCGTAGAAATACAAAAGCTCCTAGTAGATTTGGTTTTAAGGACTATGTGGCATACATTGCAAGTTGCGGAAGAGGTGGAGTCAAAAGACTATGATATGTGGATTGCGGCTATGGGTAAAGAGATAGAATCTTTTCATAAGAACAAGCCGTAGTGATATACAAGGCACGTTTGGTCGCGAAGGGGTATAGCCAAAAGGAGGGAATCGACTACAATGATATTTTCTCCCCAGTGATACGTCATACATCTATTCATATGTTACTATCCTTAGTAGAATATCACGACTTGGAGTTGGAACAATTAGATGTAAAGACTGCATTCTTAATTTTGACCATGAGGAAGAAATTTATATGAGCCAACCCGAAGGCTTCGTTGTTCAAGGCAAAGAAGACTATGTTTGTAAGCTCCATAAATCTCTCTATGGTTTGTAGCAGTCACCGAGACAGTTGTACAGGAGATTTGACAACTTTATGGTAAAGCATGTTTTTACTAGAACTGCTTATGACTATTGTGTCTATCATAAGAAGGCACCGTCAGGATCACTTATCTACTAACTCTTGTACGTTGCTGATATGCTCGTGGCGGCTAAAGATATGGAAGAGGTTAGTAAGTTAAAGATTCTTCCGAATACATACTTTGATATGAAATATAGATTTCTACTTATATGTTAGAACCCATAACTAGTATTTTTTATTTCAACTTATATATGTTGTAGCCAAAACCCATATAAGTCTCTTTCTGTTTTAAGGGTTAAGCATTGTTTTTAAAGAATACTAACTATATGTCACTGACTAAATTATACATGTTTTCGACGAAGTTATTTGTATATATTTTATCATTTCTTATGAACTTTTGGTACTTAATAGCATGAAATACGTGCAGGTTCACTTGAAGACATCATGAGCTCAAAATGAACAAATTACAAGTGTTTATGCCTTTCGAAAGACACGTTAAAAGAAAAGAAATAACAAAGTCCAAATCTACACAAATGTGCGCCGCATAAGCATCTGTGTACGCCGCACTTATCCACGAATGTAACGAAGTCAGTAATTACATAAAGTGCGCCGGTTTTTCCAAGATGTGCGCCACACTCTCACTAAGAATTTAATGAAGAATTTATTGATCCAAGGAAGTGCGCCGGTTTCCCCAAAATGTGAGTCGCCCTTCTCAACAGCATTAATGATATTTGCACCGACTTAAGCCAAGTCCACGACAAGAGGATTACTGTTGTGAGGTTGGTAGAAGTCGTCACTATAGTTGTGATTGTCAAACTAAGAACCCTTTTGTCTATGAGCATAATCCTTGTAACAATTACGACTTTCCTTATTTGGACCAACCTCCACAATACCATATTGATCATTCTCGCCCTCATTATTTAGATTTTTTAAAAGTATTAATGATATTAATTTACAATTTAATGAAATTAAGGAGTTGATTCGTAAAAGATATCAAATACATGAACCTCCTATTAGCTTTAATAACCTGTGGGGAGCGACGATGATACAGAGGTGATATTTTACGAGGAGCAATTTTTAAGAAAACGTAGTACCGCTCACATTACACCTCTGTCGCTTGCATACACACCACCCCCACCTTGCCTTTCTACCATTTATCATTCAAACACCCTCTTAATGGGGATGAGGAGATTAGCAATATTCACACAAGGGAAAATGACGAATTCATAAAGTCTAATGTTTATGATCTTGTCTCAATCCAAAGGGAGTCTAAGGTGACATTGGTTAGTATTGATTCATTTAGTATGCATGTTGATACACCCCACCCTTGCCTTTCATTGATGTTTTAGGAGATGAAAAAGTAGATACGTGTTGGGATGTGCTCATGTCATATGGATATTTATACGACAAGGAATATGTGAGCCTACAAGGGGTCACACACAATATACACTTAGATATCATTCTATTGATATGTATTTAATAATATAGGTGTATATTTATTATGTGTATTTAATATACGATTCGAGGGTAGAATACTAAACGGTGGTTAATTAGTTCATTTACGATTAATTAACTACAAGGCTTTTTAATTAATATGTAATTAAAGTAATTATACATAATACAATTAGTAAAGACAAAAACTCAACACCAAAGGTGTGTTTGGTTGGGGTTCGACTGGGCTAAGGCCTAAGAGGAGAAAAACTATTGGTTTTGTTAGCTTTGGCCCTAAGCTAAGTATTTTAGGGATGCCCTAATTCACTTAGTATAAATAGAGGATCCCCTAGCTCATAATCTTATCCATTCTCTTCCTCTTTCTCTTTTGGTGGACGAAAACAAACACCTCACTTTAGGGTTTTGATTTTTGACAAAATTCTAGTATCCTTAGTTCGTTGGTTCGTGAAACTAGCATTCGGGAGATATTACACAAAACGCCATAAAAACCTCTTAATAGAGGCTGGTTTTAGAAAAAGCCAGTTCTTATGTTGAAAAAATAAGAGGCATGAAAAGCATAAATACTGGAAAAACCGGTGTCTATAATCTAATAAGCATAGACCCTGGTCATGTTATACGAAACCGGTCTTTGCACATAGTAGAAGACACCAGATAATTTAAAGAGACCGATCTTTAGGTTTTTCTTTTATAAACATAGATCCTTTGGTTATATACTCGTCTCTTTACTCTCTTATTTTTTTTTTCTAAATTTACTGTTTATGATGACATAATTTTTCGCTACCTAGCTTTCAGAAGTACTACAATGTTACTCAATAAAACGTTAAAATATATTATAAACGCAAAAAAAATAAAAATTCTAAAGATTTAAGATTTTGTTACTTTTATCTAAACTACTCCTAGAATGCACCTAAACATCAGTATTATTTATCCTCAATTATTTATTATTTTGCTATTTTTATTTGAAAAACGAAACAATTATTGGTTATTTTATTTTAAATTTTCCGCTTATAATATTTTATTATACAAGTCAAATAATTAGCACGTTTTTGGTTAGTTTTAAAATTGCAAGACCAATCTTTTACATGGTAAAGGAAAACGTCAAGTAGGATATTTATATTTTAAAAAAATCAAATCATACTAAATTTAGTAATATTTTTTTAATTAAATTTTCTTTTTAAGGTTTTTTAAATTATTTTTAATTAGAAATGTCAAATTATTTCCAAAATTGGCAAAAAAAAATCACCCCACGTTTTTATATAGTGAAAAAAAGATAATTAAACATAAAAGTATAAGTGTAAAAAACATTAAGAAAAAAACTTATAAAAGAGGGGAGTAATTTTACAAAGATTAAGTTTTAATGGAATTAAAAAAAATATTATTAAAACAAAGAAGGACAAGGATGTGATAATAGCTATGTACGATATAATCCTATGCAATTTAAATCAAACCTTCCAAACAAGATAAGTAATCAAAATTTTATGTTAAAACCCCGTGCGTGCACGGGGTATTATAACTAGTACACACTATACCATAAAACCCAACGTATGAATATTTGTTTAGTTTGTATATATACACATTTATGTCCATTATATAGTTAAAACAAAAAAATTAGCCACAGGCACAAGTGAAATGGAAGTCACGAGCATTGCAAACAACTTAAGAAATAAGAAGTGACATTCAACTATCACGAAATGGTAACTCTTTATCACGAACCCTCTACAAAACTGAATCCTGAACCACCACACCCCTGTCCCACCAACACCAAGCTCATGTCTTCTTTGTAGACTTTGAGAAACAAAATGGTAACTCTTTTTCACTTAATCTTTTGTTTAAAGTCAATTGGTATTTTTATTTAAGTTGATTTGTGTTAATTTTTATATAACTAATTGCGCTTTAATATGTTTTAATTGTTAAATGTGTGTTTAGTATGGTTTGGCAATCAAAACCCCTAACTTAGGTTTTTGACCCAACTGATTGTGATATGGTGAACCTACTACTTGTTAATTTTGTTGATAAAATATAATACCTAAAAACATTATTAATATCTTTCACATCTTTACGTTTTGATAATCACAAAATATAAAAACGTTCAACGTAAAATTAAACGTAAACAAGTAATTAGGAGTAAATTCTCATTTCAACATTTACATCACTTAAAGGTATGAATAAACAATTGCTTAATGCATTTTATGATCAAAGAAAATTTTTATTCAACCTCAAACTTTTATAAAATGTTGTAAACATTTTTATAAACATCACAAAACATTTTCTACATTTAAAAGAAATGTTTTATTCAAAATAAACATTTTGAATTTCAAATTTTTGAACCTAAAACGGCTAGAAAAAGTCCAGTAAACAAAAAGAAAAAAAGAGGAGCGTCTAAAAATGGGCGGCCCCCTTAAATACATGGGCGGCCCTCTTAATTATAAGGGGGCCGACACCCTATTTAAGGGGACCGGCCATAGACTCCGCTCCTCCAGTTTTCCCTATAAATACTGGACTATTCCCCAACATTTTTCTTATCTTTTGCACTCATTCTTTTTGTTCTAAAAACAGCCCACACATCTCTCTAAATCCTTTGATTATTTAATCATAAAGCTTTGTTTCTAAGTGATCCAAGCTCAATTCCTCAAGTGCAAGAGAAGAATACTTCCTTTATTAATTGAAGAAGTATTACAACCCAAGTATACATTGCAATCTTATTGCATTCACACCATATCTTGTAAATTATTTGTAAATCTTGTAAAGTTGTGTAGTTATTAGGTTTTGGTGATTGTTGTAAGTATAGTTGGATCTTGGTGATTCTTTCTAGTAGTGTTAGTTAGTTGTGACATAAGTAGTGTGGTGAGGACAAGTAGTGAAGGTGTGAAGTTGTGAAGGTGTGAAGAAGTTGTGTAGTTGTGTTCAAGGTGTGAAACTAAGTTCTGTAGTGATGTTATGAAGTAGTCGTGAAGGTGTGAAGTCGTGAACAAATTGTGAAGTTGTGTTGTGATAGATTGGTTCTAGCTAATATTAGAACTCGACATCTAGCTTAGTGTCAGAAATAGATATAAGCAACGTTGTGTACGGTTTTCTCCGCCATAAAGGAGCTTGTTGACATAGTGAAGAAAACTCTCGAGTTAGGTGCTCGGGGAGTGGAGCAGGCCGAAGAGGAGCTTCGTAACCGAACCACTATAAATCCTTGTGTTGTCGTTTGTTCTTTCCAACTCTTATCTTTTATTTCCTTCTACTTATTTACATTGTTCATATTGTGCAAGTTTTGAATTTACAAAAAACGGTAAACTATTCAACCCCCCTTCCAGTTTTCCATAAATTTGTTGAACTTGTTTGAGAAAATGTTTGCTAAAGTGGTTAAGCTATATTGTTTACACCACATTATTAATCTAACTTATTTATTGCCTTTCATGTGTTTGTTGGATGCAAAAAGATTAAGTGTATAAATATTAGAAAAAACTTAGATTTTTATACTAACACACTTCAGTGATTACAAGTAAGTCTTCATCTGCTACCTTTGTTCGTCTTTCGTGTTCTCTCTGACCTTGCATGTGTGTTCTAAACTTTTGAAGGAGTAAATGCTGATGATGTTAGAGCCACTGTGGTTGCACCTGCAACACATGGGGAAGATAACAATGAGCTAATAGGACTGTTTGGGATTGCTTATTGTATTAACTACTTTAAGAGTCTCTTTCCTATTGTTTATTAGTAATATACAAATATGGGTTGTTCTTAGATTGCTTATCGAATTACTTATTGATAGCTGACTACTAGTAAAGTTGTTCAATTAAACAAAGAGATCAGCGGAACCCTTCGAGATACAGTTGCACCACTCGAGAGTTTCGTTGGGCAAACACTAACTTGAATTAACGATACAGATGCACCACCCAAATTAGCCTCCAAAGTTCACCTCCTAGTCCTGTCAGAAATTAGGATAGCAATGGACAAATTCTCTTGAAATAGCTTTCAGAGAGAAAAAGAAAAATATAGAAATAAAAAACTATATTTCATTAGGAGTTCCCAGAACATAAGGTGAGAGGCCCAGAAACAAAGAAACTACCCACTTAGCTAACTTTTAGGGAAACAAAAACAACTGCTTAGAAAAGGTCAACTAAAAAATAAATAAAAAAACAAGGAAACGAACAGCTAAACTTTCATTCATGTGCTGGACTCTGCCTAGGCTAAACTGACCCACTTTAATCCTCCCCTTCATCAGAAGAGTTTGTCCTCAAACTTGGAAGGGGTTCTTCCAGGTCATAGTAAGGTTGTAGGTCAGCAACATTAAATGTGGCGGATACGTTGTACTCACCTGGCAAGTCAACCTTGTAAGCGTTGTTGTTTACTTTTGCAAGAATACGAAAAGGACCTTCCGATCGTGGGCTCAGTTTGGATTGACGTTTGGAGGGGAATTGTTCTATATGAAGATTAATCAAAACGAGATCACCAGGTTGGAACAAGATATGCTTGCGGTTCTTGTCTCTTCGATATTAAAGGAACTCATTACTCTTAGTAATTTTTGCATGAACCTGCTTATGTAGGTGCTTGATATCTGCAACCAAATCACTAGCCTCCTTGCTAAATTTGGTGGTGGTATCAATAACAGCTAGATCCAGTGGGGTGTGAGGATTCATACCATACACCACCATGAAAGGGCTTAAACCAGTAGCATGGTTGTAAGCAAATTTAGCCTGTGGAAGCAACTCTTCCCACTATTTCAGGTTGCGGGTTATAAGGCTCGGAGTAGAGACCCAAGGGTACGGTTGGTGACCTCCGTTAGCCCGTCAGTTTGGGGGTGACACGTGGTGCTAAACTTAAGTGTAGTTCCCAATTTATGCCACAACGTCATCCAAAAATGGCTAAGAAATTTGACGTCCCAATCACTGATCATGGTTTTTGGTACTCCATGAGGCCTCACGATTTCCCTGAAGTAAAGCGAGGCAACCTGAACTGTGTCATGCATAGTATAGCAGTCCACAAAATGAGCCATCTTGGAAAAATGGTCTACCACGACCATAATAGAATCCTTTTGTCGTTGCGTATGGGGAAAACCGGTGATAAAATTAATGCTTATGTCTTCCCAAGGGGACACTGGTACAGGTAAAAGCATGTATAAACCATGAGGAAAAGAATGACTCTTAGCTTGGTGACATGGCAGACAACGACGAATGGTGTGAGTCACATCTCGCATTAGTTTTGGCCAAAAGAAATGGGTATGTAACATGTTTGTGGTCTTGTCGATCCCATTGTGACTTGCTAAGCTGCCCTCGTAAATTCTCTAATTAAAGATACACGAATACTATGTCGTGGAATGAAAAGCAGATGTCGTTTGAATAGGAAGCCCTCAAACACATGATAATCCCCAAAAGCATGATTATGGCAGTTTAAAAACACATCCCCAAAGTCTAGATCGGTAGAGTACTCACCCTTTAAATGCTGAAATCCAATAACCCGTGGCCGTAACGAATTCAACAACAAGTACTTTCGCGATAAGGCATCAACTCCTTTGTTGAGCTTACCAGATTATGTTTGATGTTGAAATTAAAAGCGTGTAGAAATTCAACCCATTTGGCATGTCGGGGCTGTAGTTTATGTTGACCTTGGATATACTTAAGCGCCTCATGATCCGAATGTAGAATAAATTCTTTGGAAATTAAATAGTGTTGCTAATGATCCAGAGCTCTAATAATTGCATAAAACTCTTTATCGTAAGTTGTATACTTTTTCTTTGCATCATTTAACTTCTCGCTGAAATATGCAACCGGACGTCCCAACTGTGACAGGCAGCCCCAATGCCCACTCCCGAAGCGTCACACTCGACTTCAAACACCTCATCAAAAAAGGGAGGGCTAACACTAGAGTTGATGATAACAATTGCTTAAGCTTGTCAAAGGTGGATTGGGCTTGAGGGTTCCAAGCAAACTTTTTTAGTTTGGTAATTTCAGTCATGGGAGCCACAATGGTACTGAAATTCTTAACAAAACGCCGATAAAAAGAAGCAAGTCCATGAAAACTGCGAACTTGTTGAATGGACCGTGGTACCGGCCGGTCACGGATCGCTTGTACCTTCCGGTCATCCACCTGTATTCCTTGGGCACATATTAAATAACCAAGGAAAGTGACTTGATTAGCAAAGAAATCACATTTCTCAAAGTTTCCGTACAACTTCTCCCTGTCTAACACCTCAAATAATTGATGTAACTGTGCTTGATGATCACTTGTTATTTTACTATAAATGAGGATATCATCGAAGTACCTCGCATGAAGGTGCTGGGAGCGTTTGCCAGTCCGAATGGCATGACAAGCCATTCATATAATCCTTCTTTCATCATGAAGGCTGTCTTCCATTCATCACCCTCATGTGTTCGGATTTGGTGGCACCCACTCCTCAAATCGACTTTAGAGAATATGGTTGCGCCATGAAGTTCATCCAGCAAATCGTTGAGTTGGAGAATGGGAAAGCGATACTTAATAGTGATTTTTTTTATCTAACGACTATCCATACACATTCGCCACTCACCGTTCTTTTTTTGCTACAAGTAGTGTCGGCACTACACTAAGTGATTCTCGAATGAGCCCTTTCTGTAGTAAAGCATCCATTTGTTTTCTGATCTCATCCATCTCCCTTGGATTGCTAAGATAAGCCTGGGGGAGATAGATTCAGGAATCAAATCAATCTTATGCTGGATGGTTCTGATAGGAGGCAGCCCCGCAATAATGGTTTAATAAGTGGGTGTTATTTTGCTTGGGGTTTGTTGTCTTCTTCATCAAGAAGACCCGCTAAGATAAAATATGTCATGTAATGGTATTCATGTTGATCGGCCTTGAGCAATGTGCTTAAAGGTTGTGATTTATTAGAGTGACTGGATGGAGAGATAAGGGCGAGGATGAGTTTTTGGTTATTGTGAATGAAATAATAAGTATTCCGGTAGCCATCATGCATGACTCGACGATCAAATTGCCATGGACGACCCAAAAGCACGTGGTAGGCATCCATTGGAAGAACATCACACCAAATTTTATCCGTATAAGACCTCCCAATGCTCAGTGATAAAAGAACCTGGTGAGAAACACGAATTCCTTTCCCTTAATTTAGCCACTGAATTATGTAAGGAGAAGGATCTGGTTCTGTTTGTAATTTTAACTTGTCAACCAAAGTCTTTAATTTTAACTTGTCAACCAAAGTCTGTTTGGTATGTATGTAATTCTACAACATGTGCTACTCTTGATTCCAGGTCACCTAAGTAGCGCACAAGAGTCTGAGGATCATCTTCGGGGATATCACATTTCATGAGAAGGTATTCAAATTCTCGGGAGTAATCTTCAGCCGTACCTCCCCCTTGTTTCAAGGAGTGCAATTGTGAAAAGCTAGCAGGAATATAATAAGATGGAAGGAACTTCTGCTTCATTTTTCCTTTTATCTTTGACCATGTTCTGATCTTTTCCTTTCTCCTTCGTTCACGCTTCAGGCAAACATTGGACCACCATGTTGAAGCGTACTTGCATAGTTTAAGGGCAACAATTTTAACCTTGTTGTCCTTAGTGGTCTGTTTGTAATCGAATACTAGTTCTAGGGTCCGGAGCCACTCCACAAACTCATTCATATCTAGTTTTCCATCGTATTCAGGTATGTCAACCTTAATTTCACTTCCTTCGTTGTTAACAGAATCGCCGGAACTGGAACTATCACCATTCGTTCGCAGGTTATTGGAAAGAAGTAGCTCTTGAATCTGATCTTGCATCGCCTTCATCTGTTGTGCCACATCCCTCTTGTCGGCTTCCACAATTTCCAAAATCTTCTTCAATTCGGTACTAGTTCGGGTCTCCATGGCTCTGGTACCAAATGATAGCCGACTACTAGTAAAGTGGATCAATTAAACAAAGAGATGAGCGGAACCCTTCGAGATACAGTTGCACCACTCGAGAGTTTCATTGGGCAAACACCAACTTGAATTCACGATACAGATGCACCACGTAAACCCAAATTAGCCTCCAAAGTTCACCTCCTAATCCTGCCAGAAATTAGGATAGTAATGAACAAATTCTCTAGAAAGAGCTTTGAGAGAGAAAAAGAAAAATATAGGAATCAAAAACTGTCTTTCATTAGGAGTTCCCAGAACATAAGGTGAGAGGCCCATAAACAAAGAAACTACCCACTTAGCAAACTTTTAGGGAAAATAAAAACAACTGCTTAGAAAAGGTCAACTAAAAAATAAATAACAAAACAAGGAAACGAACAGCTAAACTTTCATTCATATGCTGGACTCTGCTTAGGCTAAACTGACCCACTTTAATCCAATTTGGGCCGGGTCTGGATGATTGGTTCCTTCAGCTGGTTCCTTGTCTGTGTGGCTAACACTTATTTCGATAAACAATCCCAAACATCCCCGGATCATTCCCTGCGACACTTAAATAGATTTTGAAGTTATAAGGTAGCATAATCAGACACTTAGATAAATTCTTGTACCTCGTTTTTTTGCATTATCCAACTTAAAAAAATTAAATACTCATATCTTCAACTTTCTAGGTCCCAAGGATAAACACCACATCAGCATGAGGAGTGAATATTAATGCTTATAAAAGACCAGCTGCAAATACACTCTTATTCCATAGGTGGTCAGTGAGATACTTTTGTGAGGCTTGAATATTAATGCTCATTAGGTCACTGTGTCTTGAAGGAATAATTTACGAAAGGCAAAAAGGAGTTGGCACTATCCTTATTCCAGGTTGGCTATTTACTCTTGATTGCTTAGTTGGTCAGTGAGATACTCCTGTGAGGCTTTATTAGCGTTATTATCATATAAACGTGAGAACAACCTACAACAGTCATACTATATTATATGTTTTTACAATAGGTAGAGGTGGCAATCTTGACCCATTAACTTATGAATGGGTTTGTTTGGTATTAGTAATATACAAGTAAGGGTTGTTATGAGATTGCTTATCGAATTACTTATTTCAATAAACAATCCCAAACATCCCCGGATCCTTCCCTGCGACACTTAAATAGATTTTGAAGTTATAAGGTAGCATAATCAGACACTTAGATAAATTCTGGTACCTCGTTTTTTTGCGTTATCCAACTTAAAGCTCAAATTATAATAAAACTCAAATAAGTGGACATAAAAACCAAATAACTAGATATAATAAAGCTCAAATTGATAATTCATAATGAAACATTTAGTTTCATGGCAGGTTTAGAACAAGAGATCCAAATGACATAAACTCTAAAGAAAGCCAGGTATGAAAAGCCAAAAAGAATGAAATAAAATAGCCAAACTCTATCGATAATACTAAAATAAATCCGGGTCAAAGCCTGTCCAGTTTTTGTTGACTGTTCCATCCAATAGTTGTTTTGAGTTGTGCATTTGCTAGAATTCGGTCCACTGAAATTGTGCCATTTGCGTGTTATCCATCTTTTTAGGGGGACGTTGATCATTAAATTTTCTTATCATCGAGTTAATATCATTCATCTTTCGTTGCCATTCCCTCTTTCGAGCCTCTTCACGAGTTCTCGTTGTCGCATATGTTCATGCACTTGGCGTTCCATGTGTCGTTGTACCTGCACTTGCACTACTTACATATAAACTGGAAATGGCTTAAATAAGCAAATAAGTTGGACTATTATATAAAATTAAATGCATTGCATATATACATGGATGTTAGCGTTATCAAGTTATCATAAAATCAAGTCTTCTTAGTTACTGACTAAACTTACAACAACTTTTGCTTTACGATATGAGTTAATCCAACAGCTAGTTCACTCTCTTTAAGTTTGGCTGTCTTTACTCAAAACTTGTCGTCTTATCTTCTATTTGAGCAAATAACCTTTACATACATGGAAAGATTACATGTATTTTCATTTCAAATATAACCTGTTCGAATCACTTTGCAGAGATGACCCATTTAAGTCATGACTCATTTTGACCCAGATCCATTTTTACCCATAAGGTCTAAAGGGCTAAAGAATATTCTAAAAGGTTTTTTTCACAGATAACCATTAGTTGGTTGTTAACCATACTGGATATGGTTAACAATAAAGTTCTATTGATCCTTGAACTAACCTGGTGTTGCATTCGAACCCACAATTTGTTCATCTCTGTGAAGTTCTGAAGTACAAACTCGATAGCATCCATAACAGGGTTTTCATCCCTGAAAAGGCAAGGCATCCACACATTCATTAGGTCCAAAATCTTAAGCTTAATATATATTTAAATTTTAAGTAGTTCTTATATTGTTAAGATGATATTAAGGACAAGTGTGCCAAGGGAAATAAAGAAAACCCATACCACATGCATACATACAATCTTCTAGTGGCCATATAAAAGATAAGGAGAACAGTGTGTACAAACTAGATACCTAAATACTTTAGGGTTGTGCAAGTATTTCACTTTCCAAGTAAAAATGGAGCATGGCTACGAAATTATATGTTTAGTAACGAAGGTATATCACCTGCTCTCCATCGAGTCTCATACACAAGCAAAACAATTTGTCTTCTTAACACTTAATGATGAATTTCCAGAACTGTTACTATCATGTGTGAAAGTGTAATTACTAAATGTATTGGTATACCATCTCTTCACAAATGCATGTTCCTATTAAATTCATTACAAGACACAAGGAGGATAACATGAGATCAAAGTGCTTCACTATGCATATATATATTTCTGTTTGCAGCTTGATCGGTGTATTTTACATACACCTCATTGCATGTTAATTACGCCTAGTTGCATTATTATTTATTATTATACATGTACTTTGAGTGTGTTTTGTGATTATGTAGGTTATGCATTAAATGGAGCTAAAATGGAGACTTTGTGAGCGAATGGTGAAACGACACGAAAAAATGACAAGAAAAGAAGTAAAATAATGAAGAGTGAAACATTTAAACGTGTCTCAATGATTTGGCCATAACTTCTTCGTCCGAGCTCCGTTTTAGTTCGTTCAGAAACCCACGGAAAGAGAAAAAAAAGTTTTGTATTTTTATGTGATAAAACACACGAAATTCTGGAGTTGGGTCGTAGTAAGATCTGTTGCAAGTTCAGTTCGTGAAACAAATAATATTGGGCCTTTATTGTTTCAATTTGCAAGAAATTAAAAAAAATAATAAGAGAAAGAAAACCCATGTTGGGCTGGTCTACGAGTGACGAAACTTGATTTTCGGTAGTGCTTTTGTGAGTATGTCAGCCTTTTGATATTCTCCACTTACGAATTCAACTTGTATGTCTTCTCTTTCAACGCATTCCCTTATGAAAGTGTATTTTGTATCCTATTGTGTTTACTTTCTTCCATCTACCCCATGAAATACGGGGTTCTTCATCAGTGCTATAGCAGATTTGTTATCAACCATTATTGTAACTTTTTCTTCTTGAGAATGTGTAAGCTTGCTTAGAGTCTCTTTAACGCTTATGCTCTTGTGTGTTTCAGGCTGTTTGGTGATTTTCACCATAGTAAAATATTTTTCAGTACGTTCCTTATCTTTCTTGAGTTTGACTTCCGTAATACTACTGTCGCTAATTCCATGTATCTTGTTCCTCCATTATGCTTGTTGGTGAATATTCCATATCCATTGTTCCTTTTACATAGCGCATACTTGGCCTTATAGCCTTCATATGTTGCTCTCTTGGTTCTTGCATGAAACGACTAAGTAATCCAACAGAGTAACTTAAGTCGGGTCTTGTGTGAAGCAGGTATCTTAAGCATCCAATTAAACTTCGATATTCAGTTGAGTTGACCATTGTTCCTTCAGTGATCTTTGTTAGTTTTGTTCCTGGATCCATTGGTATTAGTGTTCTCCGTTTGCAATCAATTCCAGCTTTTTTAGATCTTGTTCGCTTGGCAGGTTTGCTTATTGAATTTTTATGTCACCACTTCGTTTTGTGTGATTCTATTCTAGATAGTAAGCTAATAATCCTAGGATCATATTTGAATTTTTCTTCCGTTTGTTATCTTTGAATTTGTCGATCTCCTTCTTTGGACGTACCATGTGTGATTAGATCATCTAAATAACTACTATTAGTAATGTTGGAGTCTCCTTGATGTCTTTTTCTTTGTGTAGATGGCTTGTTCTGTGCGTATTTTCTTGAAATCTAATGACTTAAATGGTATTGTCTTACTTTATGTTCACATTGCACGTGATACTTTCTTAGGTCCGTATAGAGATTTTATTAAGTCTATAGACTTTTCCATTATTTTCTTCTCTCTTTATAATCCTTCGGGTTGTGTAACGTACACTTCTTCTTTTAAGTCTCCATGTAGAAATCCAGATTTTACGTTGAGGTGATGTACTTCCCATTTATTGTTAGCAGCTATGGCGAGCAACAATCGGACAGTCTCCATCCTTGCTACAGGTACGAATACTTCCTCAAAGTCTATGCCATGCTCTTGTATGTAGCCTTTTGCTACTAATCTTACTTTATGCTTGATTATGTTTCCATTAGCATCTTTCTTGGTCTTGAATACCCATTTTAAACCAATTGCTTTATGACCAGTTGGTAGATTGGTTAGTACCCATGTGTTGTTCCTATTGATGGAATCTAACTCGACCTTCATTGCTTCAATCCATCTTTGATCGTTTGATGCTTCCTTGTAGTTCTTGGGTTCGTCTTCAGCTAGTAATAATTCCTCAGTGTTCTCGTATAAGTCATTTAATGTTCTAAAGCCTCTTAACGGTGTATGATCAAAGTGTGAATGTAAATTTATGGTTGAGTTTGAACCACTATCACTTTGATAGATTGATTGTGTTGAGGCATTGGGTGTGAATTGAAGATTTACTTGTGATGAACTTGTTGACGGTATGTGAGATGTTTGAGAATGTGAGGGAGAGCCTATTGTTGGTGATGCATATCCATCATCATCATTGTTAGGAAATTCATTGTCTTCTTCACTTGGTTGAGTTCCTTGATCATGATGTTCACTTGTGACTTCAAGATTTTCTATTTTGAAGTCAGTCTATTCGGGTTCGTTGTTAATGTGTTTACTCATGTATTCTTTCCAATCCCATGTTTCATTCTCCTTAAACTTCACATCTCTACTAACACATATCTTTTGTGTTCTTGGATCAAATAATCGATAAGCTTTTGATCCTTGTTCATTTCCTAAGTATACCATTCTACTACTTCTATCATCCAATTTCGTCAAATGCTTTTGTAGGAACACTATTTAAGATGTATATGGCGTGTCTAACAGCTTCAGCCCAAAAGTTTTGTGGCATGTTTGTTGCTTTCATCATACATCTTGTTGTAGACATAATTGTCCTGTTTCTTCTTTCAACTACTCCATTTTGTTGTGGTGAGTAAGGTGCGGTAAGTTGTCGTGCTATACCATTCTCTTTACAATATTGAGTGAATTCATTTGATGTGAATTCTCCTCCTCGATCCGTTCTTAACATCTTCAATGTTGTCCTTAACTCATTTTCTATTGTCTTCTTGTATTCTTTGAAAGTATCAAAGGCTTGATCTTTCGTATTTAAGAAATACACCCACATATATCTTGAGTAATCGTCTACTAATAAGAATATGTATTTCTTTCCAGAAGGTGTTGGTGGTGAGATTGGTCCACATAAATCTCCATAAACCAAATCTAAAGGTGAAGTTGATCTAGCTTTTGCCTTTTTAGGAAATGGTGCTCTACTATGTTTTCCAATTAAACAAACATCACAGATTTGTGTTGCATGTTTAATGGCAGGTATTCCATAAACTAAATCCCTTTGAGCCATTGATTTTAGTGACTCGAAGTTGAGATGTCCTAGTCTTGCGTGCCATAACCATGTATTGTCCTTTAAATTTGCTAGCAGGCAGACAGGTGTACCTATCCTTAAATTTGCCTTATATAGTCGGTTTCTTTGTCGTGTAACTTTCATGAAGATTTTGTTATCCATGTCATAAAGTCGTAATTCGTCGTCTTCCATTACTACTTTACAACCAATTTCAGTAAATTGTCCAAGGCTCAGTAAGTTGCTCTTCAAGCTAGGAATGTAATATACGTGTGATATAATTCTTTGCTTCTCGTCATCACATTCTATTAAAATTGAACCTTTTCCTTTGATTTCTATGTATGAACCATCTCCAAATCTTACTTTTCCACTGACCTTCTCATCTAACTCTTTGAAGTGTTCTCTCACTCCAGTCATATGGTTACTAGCTCCATTGTCTAAGTACCATAAACTATCCATATTTGTCTCTTTATACCCTACGTCTTCTTCATGTAGTGAGACCTTTTGTTCTTCAACTTCTTTTACTTGTTTCCCTTCATCTAAGTCTTCTAATATTGCCATTAATAAGGTTGGTTCTAAGTCTTCTTCAACAAGATTAGATTGCTCATTTGCCTTTGTCTTTTGAGGACAGTTGGGTGCTATATGCCCTATCTTCTTACATTGGTAACATTGTAATTTGCTAGTATCATAGCTTGATTTCTTGAAGTTGTTTCTATTAAAATTCTTATAAGAGGATTCTCTATCTTTCTTCTCTTCCTTATATTTTTCGTGGGTTTTTTCTTTGTGAAAATCTATGTTTTCCACGTCCACGTCCTCTAAAATACTTTCCTTTACTTTCGTGTCGTGTGAACATCAATTTCTCTTGACTGTCCACTTGTTTACCTTTCTTATACTTAATCCTTTCTTCATATGTCTTGAGTCTTCCAATTGCTTCTTCCATTGTCATTTCACTTAGGTCAGAATATTGCTTTATTGATGCAACTATTTGCAGATACCTATCGGGTACAACATTTAGT
Organism: Tanacetum coccineum; assembly: GCA_026074375.1. NCBI lineage: Eukaryota > Viridiplantae > Streptophyta > Magnoliopsida > Asterales > Asteraceae > Tanacetum > Tanacetum coccineum. The sequence goes on from BQNB010002950.1 coordinate 62,789, forward strand.
AGTTTTCTTACTATTGTTTGATCTTCTATTGTGTGCCCTAGACTGGCTGCTTTGTTTACTAGAGTTGTTAGTTTTCTGGTGAAGGTGTCGATTGTCTCGTCTTCCTTCATGTGTAACATCTCAAAGTCAGATTTGAGTGCTTGTAATCTTGCTTGTTGAACTCTTTCTTCTCCTATGTGTCTAGTTTTTAAGGTATCCCATATGGCTTTCGCGGTTTTGTGTTTTTTGATTTGAAGCAATTGTTCTTCTGGTAAAGCTTGGTAAAGAAATGTGATAGCAGTCTTATCTTTTTTGTTGTCTGATTGAGTCGTCTCTAGTAGCTCTATCATTTACCATAAACCATTCGATTCGAGAATGATTTGCATTCGAATTGCCCATAATGAGTAATTCTATGGTTTTAGCATCGGACATTGGAATTGGGGTGTACTAGTAGTACTTACTTCCTTTTTTCAACTATCTCCACTTTCTTTTGTCATATCTCTAGGATATTGACTAAATCTCTAAATGAAAATATTTTAACACAAAGTGTCAAAAATTTCTTATACTGGCGAGCTCTTTTGTTTTGTGCCTTACAGGCTATCAATAACTTAATGGGGACTAGTTTTTTTCTAAACTATCCTTGGAGATTTTATATTCTCGGTTGAATAACCTAAGGTTAATCACTCCTTAAATTATCCCTTAATATAATAAGCAGTGTAATCACTAGGTTACTATATTTATCTACGGGCCTCGAAAAGATACAAACTTAAACTAAAAGGAGTAACTTTTCTAAGCAAAAACTATATACAATATATATTTGATACTAATATATATTATATAAAAGAAATGAAAAGTGGAAGGGTGTAAAATGGTTTTGTTTAAACCTGATGGGTTATTAAAAAAACCCTGTGACCCCTTTTTTCGATGCTTATAACTGCGCCTCCTTTTCTCCTTTTGGGAGAGATGCGTCTCTGTCTTTAAGACTTCTGGGTCTTCTTCTTCTTCCTTTCTTTGTGGTGGTTAATCCGCCGATTATATGGCTGGTTTAACCGTCCTTGTTGTCCACTATTGTCTTCTGAACCACTGGATTCCCTTGATTTTTATGTGCGAAATTAGGGTTTCGCAAAAATTGGGGATCTTAACACTCGTCTAAAATTTGGGCATTTATGGATAAGCTGAATCAATTGATGATTCGATTGAGGGTACGATTCTTGTTTCTTCAAAAATCAGGTGTGTTCATTCCCTTTTTAATGATTAGATTTTGCCCCTTAATGATGACTTATGTTATCCTTTTGATGAGGTTTTTCTGTTTTGAATCTGTTTTTGGATTTGATGTTCTTAAATATGAACTGGAACTTTTGCAAATGTGAGACCCTTTTTTGTTGCGGTTTATTTAAACACGGTAGTGATTAATCCCTGGGTGATAGAAAAGTTGGATTCCTTTTTTATTCGAGTGTTTGATAAAACACGCGAGTATGATTTCTGATTGTTGTGTTCAATCGGATTTGCAAAGTTTTTTTTTTGACGAAAACGAAATGATTTTTATTGATTCAAAAACAGGAAAAAAAAACTTGTATATGATGATTTTGGTTTGTAACCAAACAAGCTCTGATGCCAAATGTTCGCCCCAACCGTATGGATCTATGGTTTTAAACTTAGTCACGATATACCAAAAATATGAAATAAACTTAGTTTCTATTAATCTGTCATCAAGTATGATTGTTTACATATCTTGTTTTATTTGTACAAAACGAAGAGGTACGAATGAAAGGGTGTGATGGTTCGAATGAACCAACAAGCGTGTCCTTTCCTTTGTAACTGCCAAATAACTGTTTTTAACTAACTTATAACTACTTTCATAACCGCTTTTATCTTCTAGCAGATTGGGATTAACCCAACATCTAAATGGTCAACTAAAATGTAAATTTTTTATAGTCTACCCTTCATACTCGGACCCAATATCAGGTAGCTTAATCCTGAATACTCTCCAACACCTATCAATTCACAAGTTTTCCATTGTTATAAACATGCAGCTAGTTCATTCAAGTATTATTGCAGAATATACCAATTCAATTTCGGGTTCTGAACAAGCTCTTCTCTGTGAATGTCTGAAAATGCCTCCCATGCCCATGAAACATGTGCATCTGCAGACACCATCACAAGCATATAAAGTTTAATTTTAAGTATGACAGTACAAATATATTTAAGCATATACTGCATAATTCTTGCTGTAAAACACCACATAAGCAGGGATAAATTATCGTTGTTTTCTTATAAATGAGTTCCATAAATGCATCATGTGATTCTCATCTTGAGTAACATCTAGAAAGTCATCAAGCATCTGAAATATATCAGAAGTAAATGTCATCATTTGTTATTTGTAATTTAATAATCAGTCAGTAAAGTAAAGAGTGACAGAACATACTCTTCAGTCTTCAAGATCAGCAACATCATCATCGACTTCGTCTTCACAGTCTTCTTCAGCCATCACTTGCTCCAATGCCATTGGCTAAAATCAGATTCAGGTGCTGAATGGCGAAAATACTACCCTACTTAACTTGCACCCAGGCAAGGACTTCATAGAAAAGCATCAGATTACACTACAAGAAAAAAGGGCTTTAATGACGAATGGAAAATCGTCACTGTTAGAGGAAAATTTGTCACAAAACCAGTTTAATGACGAAAATCGACGTCGTCACTTGTCGTAACAATAGCTCCGTCACAAATTTATTAATAACGAAATTGAATTTGACAATAAATTAATAACGAACTAAAGTCATCACTTACGGGTGTGTGACAACAAATTTCTACACGTAATTTCACCACAAAAGTGGCTAAAATCGTCACTATCTGCTGGAATTAGAGACCAAAAAAAGGTGTCACTTATTGGGTGAACCTAACGAGAAACTAACGAACCTTAACGTCCAATAGTGACGACATACATCGTCACTTTCCAGAATTTTATATTGGCTGCAATTTGCAATTTGCAATTTTCAATTCTATATTGGCTGCAATTTCCAGAATTCTGTAGATCAGAAATGACAAAAAGGTATAAAAGATGAGCATACGTCGTCAACAATAAGAAATCACTTGATCCATACATCCAACAATTATTCAATTTATAGTATATGTTTTCAACAATAAGAAATCACTTGATCCATACGTCCAACAATTATTCGATTTATCATGCATTTAAACTTCAACTAAAAATACAAATAATCCTGAGCTTCATCATAATCTTGAGCTTCATCCAAACTTCTACATGCCATCATCTTGAGCTTCATAATAATTTCAAAGCACAAAATTAATATTATCCCGGAAATCTGAATCTTCTCTTCAAAACCATAAACAAATTATATGCCATTTCAACGCACCTGGACTTGCATAAAACATCAAGAAACATATTAAAACTACTCAAATCTTGTTGGCAACCACACGCATTGACAAAAATACTCTAACCACTATCTCATGCTTTTTGTGCTGGTTTTTAGCCCTGGGAGAACGAAGCAGAAAGATCAAAAGCCTACTCTATTTTAAAGAAGCCTACTCTGTTTTAAAGAAGCCTACTCTATTTTAACTCTTCTGATGTGCAATTTTGAAGATAGGCCATAACGAAATTTCCGAGAAGAAAAAGAATCATATGCCCATATTTTTCATTTGTTAAGCGAAGTCAGATGACCTGAATATTGTTCAGTAGGCTTCATGTTATTGAAACTTCCCTATTTCTCAGTAAAATACGTTGTTATAAATAATGCAACCAAACCAAATGTACCTGTAGATATATAACCGAAATAATTTAAGCAGTGTTTCCTTGGTTGCATCTATTGTTGTTGATTCTAGAAGTACAAATATTAGAGTACGAAAGCATGGTGCTTATGGATCTCTATAGCTCATCTCGCCATATTACTTCCTTAAAGTGATTCTATCAAAATTCATTGAGTTGATAACTTGACACATTTTTGAGCCAATGACCATAGGAGATAAGAGATTGGTTTGTTACAGACGTCTAATCACAGTTAATACGACATATCATATTTTTTGTTCATAGGTTTTTATTTCTTTATCGGTTACGGACTTGCTTAAGGTTAACTATAGCACCATCAAGGGTTTTTCGACGAATTTCATATTTACTGATCATAAATCTAGTCTAGTGCTTCAGAATGTCGCTGGTAATAAATGGTTGAATAAAATCACTTCCCCCTAAACATAACCGAAACTTCTATTGGCTCAGAAACATAATGGGAGCACAAAGGGATCTTATCAGTTAGTTTTTCAGATGTTATCAATAGAATATTGTGCTGATAGGCAGTTTTAGTAGCTAAAGTTATAAACTGCAGTCCCTACAGTAAGCTTTATCTTTATAGAAAGAAGTGGAAAATCTAGCAGATTCCTGGGCCACACATTGCCAATACTGGAAAGAACCATCAACCATCACCAGGCTAGTAGTGATATTGCCGATAATATTATATTTGGCATATAGGTTCATATGTGTTAGTTTAGAATTGGTTTCTTTTTGTTTCAAGTTTTTCTTATATATACTTTAATATAAAGTTTCAAAAGTTATGGGACACATAATTCCACTTCTTTTGGTTCTCTTCCAAGGGATGTTGCCAGAAGCATTGTACCATTGATATAATAGAAATTAACTAAATTAGTGATAAAGCCATTAATCTTTATGTTGCTTTTCGAATATTCTACCCTGCTACACGATATGAGAATACGAAAGGTATAGCCCCTTAAAATAGTCATGTAAATAATTCTCAGTTAATTAAACTACTGAAGATATAAAATAAGAACTTACATTTTCTTGAGATTGCCATGTAGTGAAGTGCTTCAATAGATAATTCACGTTTTTTGTAAGGCTGACATGCTCCTTTTGTAGTTTGAGATGATTTTCCTTCAATTCCAGATGATCTGAAAAACATGTTTAGTAGAAGTTGTCCGTCCACTTATATGTCCCGGAATATGACCCATTTTTGCATTGCAAATACGGTGTACATGAAGAACTAGCTTCCTCATTTTGTAAATCACTCTGCACAATAAAAGAGCAGTTTATTATAACCACCTAGGCAATAAGATAAATATAAAGATTTTAGTGCCAAAGATGCAATAGTAGAGAAAATACCCAAATCTCAGTAGCCTTATCATTGATCATTGCTTTCTTTTTCTTTGACCAATGGGCTATCTTGTACCCTCCAATCGCCGTTACTTCTTTTCCTCGTTTCCTTTTCTGTTTCAAATGATAGTAAATAATAATGACCAAAGCAAGTAATACCTTTTTAAATTGCACTAGTATTTCTACATCCTTAATTTGTAACTAACTTCATGAATTCTCCTTGCAACCGACTTCGTGCCAACCGTAGGTGGGACCTCATTACAAGCTATGTTCTGCTTATTTGTAGCGCTTATTTTCTGCGAGATTAAAAGTAGAAGAATGGGTTATTCAATTTAATATGTCAACATTATCATATTACTACATAAATAAGTCCAAATATCGAAGGAGGAATCTGAAATGACAGCAGACATATAAATCAGGTTTATTGCATCCAAACCACCCACTTTGGGATTGCCTTCTAAATAGTAATTTGTAATTATCAATAGATCTATAAGAAGAGTTAGAACCTCAAACTCTTCGCTCGCAAACCTGTCACATAGGAGGACCCACTCAGCAACCTTTACACCATTTGGTGGATGTGTCGTTGCCTCCTCTTTAGTAGGGTACTTTAGGTAATGCTTGTGCAATATATATTGCCTAGTCCTATGGTGGGTCGCTAGCTGTGTTTTAATAGCACGTGCCAACAGCGGGCATGTTGATTTAAAATCTGAGTGTTCCTATAAAAAAACATAGCTCAAAATCCATTAATAGATCAAGTTTGCTGCAACCTTATTCTATTAAAGTTGTCCTAAATAGTTTAAACATAGTTCAGAATCCATTAATAGGAAAACAATTACCGTGGTCTTGCTAATGATATCTTCTTTCATCAAATTAGGTTGTTTCTTCCAAGTTCTTCCATCAAACACAACACATTCTCGCACCACACATCCACCCTTCGTGATAAAGGTTTGGCTATCGTCCCCAACTATACGTCCCGCACAATCGTCAATCTCAATAACCAATTTTCATTGATTGAATCTGCTCTTTCTATTTGCACTCAAAGCTCTTGATTCTTTCCTAGTAATAGTTGTGCCTACATAGATTTAGTTAAAATAAGAATCCAATTATTATTCAATGAAACAGAAAGTTTTAGATTGAGAAACGCACCATTTGAATTTAAAGCATTGTTTTCTTGGAGATGAGCATTAGTGACTTTATTAGTTTGTGGAGAATTGGTGATCTTCCTGATACAGGTTCTCCATTGTCACATTATCTTCATGTATAACCGATTCTTTATCTTGAAACCGCAAATAGCCACGTTCCTTATTGATAGGGTGGCGATCATGATTAGTACTTGGGTTTTGCGAATCAAGCCTTTCAAATACACCTTTTCTATTTGAATAACATATATCGTGTAAACAACAATGAACTACATGTAGGAAGCCCATGTGACTTTACAAAAAAACCTATAAATAGCTTCTAGATCGTCACGATTTGGAATTACTACAGAACATATAATCAATGCTAGTAACTCCGACAAGTTGACATTTTCTGATGCAACGTATCGGTCAAATACCTGGTTTTCCCCTACCTTTTGCTTCAAGTTGTGATGAAGTAAGTTCTACATCCCTTCATTATTTTGACTTCCACTAGCATTGATCTTTCTTTGTTCCTAAATAAGCATAGTATAATACATGTAATCAGAAATACAAAACATGGACATAGAAGTGAGAACAGCTCATTATGACAAGAATTGTTATTCCAAACTGTCAGATGTTAAACGATCAGATTTATATAACCAGAAAAGTTAAAGCATAATCACATTTTTGTTAAGCAATTATCTTAAGCAGTTTACCTTGATACTTACCATGTGACCTTTTCCTCTAGGAAGCCCAGGTTCCATCCTAGGAATCGATCCACGAACACCTTCGGATACCTTTTGCTTCACATTTTGATGACGTAAGTTCACCGTCCCTTCATTATTTTGACTTACCCTAGCATTCATCCTTCTTTGTTCCATTCCTGTAATCTGCAGTTCAGATTCGTTTATACTCGTGTTCAGATTCAATCTTAGACACTATCAACATAAGAAGCATTAGTACTCATGTCAATATTATATCCAACTTTTCAGAACTGGAACTCCTACAATATTATATCCAACTTTTCAGAACTGGAACTCCTAGCTGGTCTTCCATCACTAAAGGCTTTGTGGTTAGAAGGAAATCATGTATGTTCTGCCAATTGTTACAGAGCGCATGTGTATAGCTATTTCTCTGATCCAGATAAGGTTAGAATTGGAAAGCATGTAACAGTTAGTTAGTTACTATTTTTCATAAGTTCTGCTGTGATGGATGTATAACAATAAACCTAATTTCTATACGTAACATTGCAGGTGATATTGGATGACAAATAGATTTCAACTAGAGTTATGGAAGCGGCAGATTATTATTGCCAGGAGGCATAAGCAACCAGCTAGCTTTGCATTATTATTACCATGTGAATTCTCCTTGCATTATTGTTGGGCCAATAATGTTATAGAAGCAAAGTTAGGGGTACCCTAGTATATATTTGTATTATGTAGTTTCTGTATATACCGAAGTTAGATTGGGCTGGGTCCAATAATATAGGTATAAACCATTTTAGATATGACTTTTACTTTATGGGAATCGGTATCCCTCTTATCATAGGCACCGATTCATCTAGTATAAATAGGACAAGTTCTGTAAATCACAATTATCCAATATATGTTCAATTAGAATCAATTCTGTTACAAAATACTTTCTGTCCTTGTTCCATTCATACCGAACCCTGGACATGAAGAATTATACAAACCTGTGAAGTCTGATAATCTCCAAACATTTGTTATGAGAGCAAGAACGATTCCGGGAATCATTTAAGTAAGGAAGAAAGAAGGAAGAAGATACATGTTTGTTGAAGAGATCGAAATTCACACGGTTTGTTGTAACCGGATTGAAGCAGTAACATTCTCTTTGAGTTTAACCGGAGAAGATAACCGGTTTATTAAAACCACCGATTGTGGTTACCCAAATCGGAGAAGGAAACCGGAGTAAGACCAGAAATAAAGACCAGGCATATCATCGATTGAAAGCAACACTTCTGATTTTGGTATTCAATGTAATTTTCTTTTGCTTTTTAGTCAAACTAGATTTGTTTTCTTAGAAAAGGGGAAAGAAAAAAGCAGGGGTCATATAAATTAGTTGGGATTTAGGAAAAAATTTAAGTAACCATTTTATTTTTTCTTTCAATTTACTTTATTCATTGATTAGAAAAATAAAAATATATATAATCCCAAATTAATTAAAGATTATAAGAAAAAGCAAGTTTTGTATTTTTATCTAAAATATAAAATCTTACACTTTAGACTGAAAAATACAAAATAGCAAGTTCCGAGCCATTTTTCTTATGTTCAAATAGCAAGTAGAACCCTTGATTCAAATCAGCAAGAAAGTACAATTATTAGGGTTTAATATCAGCAAGAAAGGATCAATTATTTTGATCAAAGCAAGAAAAAGCCAGATTACCAAGTGGGTCTGGAAAACACAATATTGATTAGCAAGTTGGTCAATATTAAGCAAGTTTAGCAAGAAAACATGGTTAGCAAGTTGGCAGTAATTAGTAAGAGTTTTGATCTTTTTGATCAAACACAAGAGCAAGAAAACCAGAAACCATCTCGGTTCTGATTATAAGAAGTAAGCAAGTTAAAAGCAAGCAAGCAGGCATGGTAGAAGGTGACAAGCATGATAACACATCAAGCAGTGCATCAGTTCGAGAACAAGAAAATGTTTCACTACAATGTCCAAAATTGACCGAAATAAACTACACTACGTGGGCATTATTGATGAAGACAATATTGAAGGCATATGGTATTTGGGAAACAATAGTCGCAAAAGAAGGAGAATCAACAAATGAGAAGAAGGAAAACACATCAAAGGCAATGATCTTCCAAACATTGCCACAAGATGTTTTAATGCAAGTTGCACAATACTAGACTGCAAAGGAAGCATGAGACTCGATCAAAGTCAAATATTTGGGAGCCGATCTTGTTCAAAAAGCACCACTACAAACATTGAGGAGTGAACTAGAGACTCTAAGGATGAAACCAAATGAAAAAGTAAGTGACTATGGAGGAAAGTTAAGCAGTATAATGGCCAAGTTTAAAGGACTTGGTGAAACTTTGGAAGATAAGGTGCTAGTAAGGAAACTACTTAACTCTGTTCCTAAGAAGTTTTTACCGATCGTGGCAACTATTGAACAATATCAAGATCTAGACATAATGTCGTTTGAAGAAGCCGTTGGAAGATTAACAGCCTTTGAAGAACGAATCAAAAGTCAAGACACGCTAGAGGAAAATGATCAAGACAAGCTTCTGATGGCAAGTTCAAACAACCAAAGTCATGGTAAAGGGCGAGGTAAAATTTTTAACAAAGAAGCCAAGGAAAGCATAAAATGGAAGAATAGTCCAAAAGCACGTGGGACAAGTACGAATCAAGGAATTAAAGATAAGAGCACTTTCAGATGTTATGAATGTGGTGACTTCGGCCACTTTGCGAGGGAATGTACGAAGTGGAAATACAATAAAGACAAGCAAGAAGAGTCTCATCTCATTTATGAAACTGACAATGAACCCACATTGCTGTGAAGTCAAATGAAGAAGACTCGATTGCCGTCTATAACATTAGGGAGGTGAATGTTGGGCCAATAATGTTATAGAAGCAAAGTTAGAGGTACCCTAGTAAATATTTGTATTATGTAGTTTCTGTATATACATAAGTTAGATTGGGTTGGGTCCAATAATATAGGTATAAACCGTTTTAGATATGATTTTTACTTTATGGGAATCAGTATCCCTCTTATCATAGGCACCGATTCATCTAGTATAAATAGGACAAGTTTAAATCACAATTATCCAATATATGTTCAATTAGAATCAATTCTGTTACAAAATACTTTCTGTCCTTGTTCCGTTCATACCGAACCCTGGACATGAACAATTATACAAACCTGTGAAGTCTGATAATCTCTAAACAATTATGGATGGAGGAGTTTCAACGGTGGATGAATCATGATTCGAATGATCATGTAAATAGTGAGATGCAAAGTGGGAGCACCTTAAGTTCTAATAAAGGCAAAGATTCTCGTAAGAGAAGGCTAAAATATTTTGGTAAAAAGTTAAGGTATATATCAGGTTCGGCTGAAGTTTTTGAAGATAATCACCATATGGAACTTCAAGAATCTTATTACCCATATGATGATTTATCTATTAACATATCACATGAAACTGAAGACGGGTCTCTTTCAAATAAAATGAAACTAAAACCCTATTATGATAAAGGGGTTAATCCTACTAGACATATTCAACCACTAGATGATGAAATAAAATGAAACTGAAACCATAACTTGATTGGCTAATTATGTTGAAATTTCACATAGCAATCAGTTATCACTAGCTCACTATAAACTTTAGCATCTTAAAGACATAGCAAGCGAGAAGCCGTCTATATACCAGGGACATAAACACATCACAAGTTTACCTTCTTTTCCATTAGTGTTTGCTTCAAGTTTTGATGACTTTGGTCTACCATCCCTTCATTATTTTGACTTCCCCCAGCATTAATCGTTCTTTTTTCCTATATAATAACACGTTACACATACATTAATATAATTTGATTGTTCTTTGTTCCTATATAAAATATCAAGGCATAGAAAGTATTTTAATTACAGAACATAGTAACCATAGGATAATAAGTGCAAAAATAATAAAGAAAATGTACCAGATCGACCTATTTAATCTAAATATTAGCTAACAGAGCTTTACAAACACACATCCAAACATCCCAGAATTTCATTACCTTTTCCCCTCGTTTTCGCTTTAACTTTTGACGACTTGGGTTCACCATCACCTCATTATTCTGAATTCCACTAGCATTTATATTTCCGTGTTCCTATATATATCACAACACCAAGGTTTTAGATTAGCAATAATAAACAGCAAAAGCAATATAATAAACAAATAATCTTAAAGAGCTCTTACAGTAACCAAACACCACTTTTGATAGTAGGTACAAATATTATAAGCAATAATGATAAAAACACGCACAAAACCATTTGTGATCAAAGAATAATTATCATCAGCAACAAACCATAAAAAAATTCAATAACAAACCAGAAAGGTCGCAACATCGCAACAGAACGATTGTTGATTGTTGTTAAAATAAAAGTAAAACAAAGAAACAAAAATGAAACAAAATCTATTTTGAATCAGAACAATCATCTAGTGGCGATTCTTTGTGAGAAGAAGATAGTGATTTTGTTGAGTCAATGTCATCATCATCATCATCATCATCATCAATGAATTCGTCATCATAAGCGGTCAATGCATCTACAACTTCCAATGAGACGGAACCTCTCGTTAAGGATTGTTGATTTAGATTTGAATCAACGGGCATATTCAAATGTGTCTCTTCTTCCTGATATACTTCATCTACGTGATGCCTTTCGGCTTCTGCTCCTTCGTCGACTGGAACATTATACAGCGTGCGCGGATCATTACTTTCCACCACATACCAATTTCTCCCTAATTTTAAATCCGGGACGTAGAAAACTTGTTTAGCTTGGGATGCAAGAATGTACGGTTGATCTACATACCATTTTCTAGACGTATTAACACTAGTACTTCCAGATTCTTTGTCAACTTGTTGTCCATTCGCATTATCAACCTTAAACCATTCACATTTAAATGCTAACACTCTTTTATTTCCTCCTAAGTATACCACTTCCAAAACTTCTTGTAAAATCCCAAAATAGTCAATCATGCTCGACCCATGGTCACCTCTCACTACAACCCCACTATTTTGGTAGGTCCTATTCTCTTCACGTGTTTGGGTGTGGAGCTTATACCCATTCACCATACATCCACTATAACTATTTACTGAATTTAAAGGTCCACGGGATAGTATCTGAATCTCAGAAGCAACAGAATGTAAATGAGTATTCAGCTAAAAAAATAGTGCATATAAGTTATTGGTTACCCAAAGTTTGTCATTTTTAAATTCGAGAAAAAAAATTAAATCTCAAAAGTAATTCTTACACGTTGCTGAAGCCATGAGGCAAATTCTTTGTCATGACAATGGTTAAAGTTTTCTTCTTCTAGTTCAACTTTGTGTTCACTGAATTTATTAAACATTTAGCAAGTTATAACCAAAAAATAAAGTATAAATTTCTTAACACAGAAAGTTTACTTACTTTATAAGTTCTCCCATTTCAGGGCAATTATTTAATATGTATGTATGAATCTTCATTAGTTCGGGTTCACTCAAATCACAAGTTTTGTAACCACCTATTGGACGCCCTTTACTTGAGAAAACAGAAATTTCACCACCTAGGGTGTATCATTTCATCGTTGCATTCGCTCTTGTTGAAAACTGTGTCAACATCATTGAGATACATAGAACAAAATGTTACACATTCATTTTCTATATATCTTTGAGCTATGCATCCTTGTGGGCGAGCTTTGTTTGTGACATATCCCTTTAAAACATGCATTTTCCTAATGAAATGAAAAGTAATTAGTATGAACACTGTTAGGAAGTTTTAAGGCATTTGATAAATATGATTGCCTCTCAAATGGGAGCATCCATCGATATTCGGGTGGACCTGAGATCTTTGCTTCATAGGGTAAATGGATCAAAAGATGAGTCATAATGTCGAAGAACGAAGGAGGAAACATCCTTTCCAGCTTACACCAAATGACAACAATTTTCTCTTCTAGTTTCTCAAGGATATTTAGGTGCATAGTCCATGAGCATATTATCCTGATAAACTCACTTAGTTCATATATCACGAGCCGAACCTCCTTTGTTAAGGAACCCCTAATTAATAAAGGTAAAACTCGTTGAATGAAAACATGAAAGTCATGACTTTTCATCCGTGACATTTGAAGTTCTCCATTTTTTACGCACCTAGATATAATTAAGGCAAGTCCATCCGGGAATTTGAGTGACATGAGCAAGTTTGATATCTTGTGTTTCTCGTCCTCTGTCAAATGGTAGCAAGCCATAGGAATTACGAAT
>BQNB010002950.1:88007-114974 GCA_026074375.1 Tanacetum coccineum
TTTATTGCTAATACGAAATATAACTTGCAACGGAAAAGGCTATGAGTGCAGAAGGCGCATAATAGTTTAGCCAAGTGTTTTACAATACTAGTTGGTTACCCGCGCATAGCGGCGGCAATAAAAATTTTACTAACTCAACTATTTACGCAATTTCCTACCCGCTTAGTAATTTCATTTCACAACACTTTGAATGTATGTGTTCGTTGTATGTGTTCGTTTGAGTTTCCCGTAGCTTTCCCGCAATACCATATTAACATCATCATTCTCGCATGTAAAAAGACAACACTCTCTCCGAAAATATATAGTTTTAACGTATCAAGTTCATATTTAATTAAGGTTAAAGTTGTAAAAAATACAAATCAACATAAAATAAACCCGTTAAAAATGTAAAAAACAAAAAATTATAAAAATATATCAAAATGGATGTTGAATGAAAGAGAATAAAATTTTAAAAAATATGGTGAAATCAGATTATAATAAAATGTTACTTTATGATACGGTTTCTTAAAATGAGATGGATGGTCAAGATTACACCTCCTTATCTTAATTTTTAATGGGTCTCATATTATAAATGTTTTATATAGTAGTATAGATATAGATTATTCATCTAGTATTCGAGAGCAATTTTGATTTTATGAATACAGCACCCCAAAAGTTATCAAGAACAATAAAAAAATGGTTTTATATGAAAGAAAATAAGTTGTGTGTGAATTATCTCGCTAAGCAAATTCTTACATACATGTTAGGGTTTTGTTTATGAAAGATGGATTTTGCATACATAATTGTTTGAAGTTAATCGATCACCACCAAGGTTGTACAGTGGTCCGAGTGTTTTTATGTTCTAATAAAAGGTCTCAAGTTCAAAACTCACTAGATAAACGTTTTGAAGATGATTAGATACATGAATCATAGACGGTCATCGAAATAACTTATAATTAAAAAAAAACTTAATCTATTTACCCGTCTCAAAGGTACAATCACATAAAACATAACATTACCTCTCATGTTCATTTGAACATGAGAGGATCATTATCCTTAAAGTTATGGCTTTAATCGATCAATCAAGCAAACAATGCTTTCTTATCTTGAGGCAATGTTACTTTTGGCTTTATCATGCCAAATTGATTGGTTACAAATGCAAGATGTTGAGGATCATGCTCATGTCCATTGTTAATTCCTAATTTTCTATCAAAAAGGCACTCTATTGTGTCTAGAGCTTTGAAACCTACGATTAAATAAAAACTTAGCATATCTTTTTGTCATAAATTGTTTTAAAGGTGTTATTCATTTTTAAAGCAAAAGTATGATATTCATTGGTAGCGAATTATTTGCATCTTATGTTCAAAAAAAAAATTATTTGCATCTTTATTATGTAAATGTTCATGGATCGGTTTATATCTTTTATATAATAAAAGAATTACATTATTTCAGAGTTTTCGGTGAGATTTGATTTTATTGAAAAAAAATTGGATCAATTAGAACGCTTATTTTTTACACGTAGGCAAAATCGTGCGATCTAATTAGTTAAAAAGAGTCAAAATTGAAAAAAATTTGTCGAGAAAAAAACACATAAAAATATAAGTGTCAAATTTGTGAAAAAAAAAATTAAAAAAACAGGTGGTAATTAATAAAACTTTAATGGTTGAAGTTTAAATAAATAATATGAAGTTAAGTGTAAATGTATAATCCTTTCGTCCCAAAATTATTGTCCAAACAGACAGTTTAAAGAAAGTGTGTTTATTACTGCTTTTTCTTTCTTACTTTTTAGCAGAATGACAGTTTTACCCTTAGCTAATTAATTAAAGTCTTCTACAAAGTTTGTAATAATAATTTCAAACAAAAGTAATATAGTAAACTTGATCAAACTTAGAATTTTTTTTTCTGTTTTTTTTAACTTCACCTCTAATAGAATTTCCCTCCAAATCCTCCACCATTAAAATTGTTCTAAAACCTTCATTTCTTAACCTTTTTCTAATACGATTTCAATTCTACATAGCAATTTAGATTCAGTGTTTAAATTCGCATAGTTTGAGAGTGGTTTTGTAGATTTTTGGTGTCTATTTCAAAAACCCCTTTTGGCAATTTTGGCGCCAAAAATCTGTTTTTCATTACTTTCACTCTAATCTGTGTTGTTTCGTTCTATTGTTGTTTGCATTGATTGTTCTGCCTAATTCACAATGAGAAGATCATGAACACGTAATTCAAAGGTTCCTAATCAATTTGGGAATTTTATATGTAGTCTTAATAGTGAGAATAAGGGTTTTTCGGTTACTAAAGACAAAAGAGGGGTAGAAAGTGGTGAAAGTAGTGTGAATAAAGGTACTGTAAATGAGGTCAGCAGCGGTGTGAAGATACATGTGGAGGTTCCTGTTGTGAGTAGTGGTGAAGGTTGGAATGGAGATGGAGTGGTGAATAGTGTGAATAATGATAATTGTGAGGACCCTGTGAAGAGTGTAAACTGTGATAAGCAGGAGAATTAGGTGGGCAATGGAATTGGTAGCAAAAGTTAAGGGAATGTGGTTATAAATGAAACTGGGAGCAAGAACAATGTGAATGGTAATGATAAGCCAAATATTGATGTTACTAAGAAATCCTTTACAGATGTCACTAGTTCTAATGCTGTTAAAGTTGAGAATAAGCTTATGGTAATCCCTACTGAAATTGACAGTGATGGTAATGAGTTGGTGATTTTTGATGAGGAAATGTTTGATGTGGACATCAAGAGGTGGGAGCTTATCATTTATGGGTATTTTGTGGGCTACCAAATGTCTGTGACTGAACTGAAGTATAATATGAAAAGAATGTGGGGAAAACATGGGCTTAAGGAGGTAATTGACAATAGGAATGGCATTTTTATGTTCAAATTTAGCAGGGCAGAGGGTATGAGTTTTGTGCTTGATAATGGTCCATGGTTAGTTAGTAATAAGCCACTTGTGGTTTAGGAATATAATATTAACATGTGTGTTGCTAAAACTGAACCTAAGAAATTGCCTATATGGGTCAAAATGAGTAATGTTCCTTTTGAAGCTTGGACTACAAGAGGAATTAGTGCTTTAGCTAGTAGAATTGGCAAACCTTTAATCATGGATGCTATTACTGCTAATATGTGTCATGCTGGTATGGCTAGTAATGGTTTTGCTAAAGTTCTAATTGAGGTGAATGCTGAGAAGGACTTGCCTACTAAGATTGATGTTGCATATAAGAATAAGCTAAATGAAATAATTGGTACCAAAATAGTACATGTGAGCTACAGTTGGAAACCTCCTAGCTGTAAAGAATGTAAAGTTTTTGAACATTGCCATGAAAATTGTTTAAAGAATGAAAATAGGAAAGTGAGTGAACAAGTTGAGAATGAAGATGTAAACAAGAGCAGTAAGGGGTCTGATGGGTTTACTAAAGTCAAAAATAAGAAAGGTGGAAAGCAAAGGAATAGGGGTGGACAGATCTATAAGGAGGTTAATGTGGAAAATGACAAGATGAAGGAAAATAATAAGAAAAATGAGTTACCAGTGCCTAAATCTAATCAGACTGTTGTTCCTAGTGTGAATGTAAATGTGAATGAGAATAGTGTGGATCCTAAGCAACTTAATGGAGGGAGTACACCAAAAAACAACAATGTTATAACTAAAGAATAGATGAAGGGTATGGGTCCAAAACTGAATAGTGGAGGAAATACACCTAAATCAAAGAAGGATGCAGCAAAAAAGGGGATTTATAGAAACATGAATCAGTTTGATGTGTTGATGGTACATGATGAAAGAGAGCAACCCACCTTGAATGTAAGTAATGGAATGAAGACGGTCAACGGGGAAAAAGATATTGAAGAGGATGATGTTTTCATGGGACAATCTGGAATGGCAGTTAGTATGGAAGAAAATGAAGTCACTGGTAGTGATACCAATGTGC
Source organism: Tanacetum coccineum (assembly GCA_026074375.1). NCBI lineage: Eukaryota > Viridiplantae > Streptophyta > Magnoliopsida > Asterales > Asteraceae > Tanacetum > Tanacetum coccineum. The sequence goes on from BQNB010002950.1 coordinate 91,914, forward strand.
TTCATGACTGTTAGTATGGCAAGTTTGCATCACCCAATCCTTTGTCCATGGATGTCAGGATTGGTATATGGAATGTTAGAGGAATGTGTACCTTTGACAAACAAAAAGAAGTATCTAAGTTTATTGCTGAAGACAGGTTGCAGGTTTGTTCAACTCTTGAGACTCATCTTAAGAGTAAGAAACTTGTGAAAGCATGTGAAAAAGCCTTTGGTAACTGGGATTGGATTTCCAATATGCATCTTAGTAATAAGGGGTGCAGAATCATTGTTGGATGGAATAGGAATTTGGTAACTGTTAGGTGTATTAACATGACTAATCAAGCCATTCTTTGCATTATTAAGGATGTTAATTCTCATTTAGTAAGTTTTAGCTCTTTCATCTATGCTGCTAATGGAAACCTTGATAGGAAGAATCTTTGGGCAGAGTTGAATAGACATAAACATATCACTAATGGTAAACTTTGGTTTTTTAGAGGTGATATGAATGTCATTCTTAACACTAATGAACATTCTGCAGGTGTCTCTTTCACTAATAATGACATGCGGGAGTTTAGAGATTGTGTTAATATGATTGAAGTTGAGGATCTTTGCAGTTCTGGCCTATTCTTTACTTAGACAAAGAACCTCAAGAATGTTACGAAGGGCATTGATACTGGTGTCCTTAAGAAGCTAGACAGAGTTATGGTTAATGAAGATTTTGTGAAATGTTTTTATAAAGCCCATGTCATCTTCAAACCTTACCTTGTGTCTGACCATAGTCAAGTTGTTGTTATTATTCCAAATGGTATGGAGAAGAAGAAAAGAGCTTTCAAATTTGCAAACTACATTGCTGATAAAGAAACATTCCTTCCTACTGTTAATACTGAATGGAAGAAGCAAGTGGATGGGTTCTATATGTTTCAACTCTCAAAAAAATTAAGAAGTCTAAAGTCTCATCTGAGGAAGCTTAACTGGCAAAATAGAAACTTGTTCAACAAAGTGGAAGAGCTAAGGAATGATGTAAAGAGTATACAGAGTATGATTGATAAACATCCTCATAACAAAGCTCTAAGAGAGTCATAAGTGGTCATCTTGAAAGACTATTTGGTTGCTATGGAGGATGAAGAGAAACTGTTATTCCAAAAAAGCAAGATTCAATGGTTCCGTTTAGGTGAAAAAAAACTCTTTTTTCCATAAGACTCTAAAGGGAAGATACCTTAGAAACAGGATTGAGAGTGTTCAAGATGTGAATGGTACTAGATTTGAAGGTCAAGATGTTGTTGTGCAATTTGTGAATCATTTCCAAAATTTCTTGGGGTAAAGTTAAAATGTGCAGGATATTAATAACTATGCCACTCTTTTTTCTAAAAAACTCATTGAGGAAGAGGCTTTAAGGATGGTTAATGAAGTTACTTCTAAAGAAATCAAGGATGCCTTATTTGAGATTAGGGACAATAAAGCCCCTGGTCCTGATGGTTACTCTTCTTTGTTCTTTAAGAAAGCTTGGAGTGTGGTGGGTGTGGATTTCTGTAAGACTATCAAAGAGTTCTTTAATTCTGGTAAAATGCTAAATGAATTAAACTCTACTGTGATCTTTCTTATTCCTAAATCTCAGAGTCCTTTAAAAGTGACTGATTATAGGCCAATTGCTTGCTGCAATGTGGTTTATAAGTGCATAAGTAAAGTCATCACTGGTAGAATCAAAAAAGTTCTTGGGAAATTGGTCAACATTAATCAAAGTGCTTTTTTTGCTGGAAGACAGATCCAAGATAACATTATGTTAACTCGGGAGCTTTTAAAAGGATATGATAGGAAATGAGGACCAAAAAGAGTTGCTTTCAAAATTGACATCCAAAAGGCCTATGACACAGTTAATTAGAGCTTCTTAGAAACCATTTTGACCCATTTTGGGTTTCATGGTAAAATGATCCGTTGGATTATGAATTGTGTAAAGACTGCAAGTTTTACCATAAATGTTAATGGTGAGAATTGTGGATTATTCAAAGGGGTAGGGGCCTTTGACAAGGAGATCCTATGTCTCCTTATCTGTTTATACTGGTAATGGAATGCTTCACTCTTATGATGGAAAAGAATGTGTGTAGAAGTCCTAATTTCCAATATCACTATGGCTGCAAAAAGATGTAGATAACTCATGTTTGCTTTTGTTAGCCTCAAATTATATTATTAATCTCGGTCTTTATCTCATTTATGTTGCAATAAGCTAGAAGGGTAAACAGGCTCGTGAACATAATCTAATCTTGTACTAGTTCCGGACTAAGGTCCATTGTAATCCCGAGCCCGGCCCAAGACATTAAACCACGGCCCAACAAGCCTTACAAGGCCGACCCATTAAGTGGTATAAATACCCCTCTCCAAGTGTGGATAGGGTGTTGGTTCATTTGTATTTTCTCTCATTTTACAAGAAATCAACCATCTTTTTCTTCTCTCTACTTTCTCTCTCTAAACCTCTCTTTACTTTTCTTTCATTTTTCTCTTATCTATTTTTCTTGTTCATCATGGTGAAGTAAAAGTGGATTCGGGTTTCTACATTTGGTATCACTCGCCTCGGGTGGGTTTAGTGATTTTCGTTGTGGTGATTTAAGCTTCCTGGATTCGGCTTATTTAAGACTTATTTCATTCGGTTTATTTTTCTATCTATCTTCTTATTTCTCAAAAAAAATTCAAACCTTTATTATACAAAAACCTCAACTTGCAACTTTAAAATAATTTTCGTGGCCTATCCAGTTCTTGCATTTATATTAAAAACGTGGCTTAGGGTATCCACTATGGTGGTTTATGAAAAGATTTATAAAATTATGAAGAGGTCTAAAAATTTGTGAACCATAGTGAACATCCATTTCAAGCTTATGTGGCATGAAGAGGTCTGGGATATTAGACCTTTTCATAATTTAATGCACTTGAATTATGTGAGATGTTTATAAAACTTGAAAAGGTTTATACATAGTGGAGATAGGTTTATAAAAATAAAAGGTTTATAAATTAATGTCATAACACAATTATAAACCTTTAAAAAGGTTTACCATAGTGGATGCTCTTAGTACCTCATAGCAAAACATTTATATCAAAACGGTGATTTTTTTCTTGTATTCTTAAAAACTTTGTCTTTCTCGTATAAAATTCATAGCTTGTTAGTTTCATGTTACTGGCGTATTTCATCTTGTAATCTGCTTATTTCGAGCATATTTATAAAGTTATTCATAGCTTATTGGGTCTATTTATTCGAGGCTTATTTCAAGGATAACAACTTATTTGAGCTTATTTACAAGGGTTTTAGAAGTAGCTTATTGAGGTTCATTTTCACGTGGCTTATTCTTTGGTTTTTGCTTATTCACTTAAAAAGCTTGGTCCTTTTCATGTCAAATGATTTTCTAGCTTATTCAGTCACGGCTCATCCTTCAAGCTTTTAGTTGGCTTATTTCATTTGAAGTGGTCCACGTTTTGGGTATCAAGACAAAAAGGAAACATAGATCTACATTTTTAGCATCAAGGACGACAAAGACGTATTTGTTGGTTTCTCAAGAAGACAAAAGCAAGGACACCGGACTCGCAGCTTCAAAGTTAACCGGATACGCGTCATCCCTTTGTTAACCGGATACGCAGCTCTTACTTGTGACCGGATACGCAGGTTTAAAGTTCACTGGATTAGCATTCACTCTTCAACCGGATTAACATTCACCCTTCAACCGGATTAGCATTCACTTATAGCACATCTCTTTCATGAACCGAATTAGCAACTTAAAAGAATCAAACTATACACGTTTTTAAGTAATTTCGGGTTTCGGTTTCGAGTGACGTTAACTTACGGGACTTATAACCTATACCATTTCGATCGTGAACTCGTTTCAATCAACGTGGTATATTCACATTGAACCGACGATAACCGTACAAGTCCCGAGCAAGTAAACAACAATCGTTGCATTCTTTACAATTTCAAATGGGGAAGAAAGATAAAAAAAGAGGGAAACAGTTTGATTTATTAATTAAAATTAGAAATTACACTTTCAGCCCCTGGACTTTGTAACCAATTCATCATTCATCCATTATTTGGTCATTAACCCTCAATGTTCAATCTGTTTTACACCGTTAGTCCTTAACACTTGTAATTCAGCCGGTTAGCCCTCAAAAGTGAAACATAATTGCACCGTTAGTCCTTGTTTGTGCTTTTATCACCTGTTACTCATTTTAAGTTGAAAGTTTGTGCACCGTTCGTCGTTTTAAGCTCATTTTTCGCCAACAAAAGCTCAAGTACTTCGACTACAACAACGATTTCAACAACAATAAATCATTGTTTCACGGTTTCTTCTTGATTTTGTAAAATCCCGCAAAAGATTCCATTTCTTTTCTCGTTTTAAATCATAGATTTGTAAAATCCCGTGAACATTAATTGATTCCAATCCACAACAACAATCACTTTACCTACTTAAGATCCTACAAATCATTTTCACTTCATAATTTAACAAATCATTCATCATGACAACTCCAATCACAACTTCCACAACCGACAGTCAAATACATAACAACATCATGGCAGCTGGATCAAGGGATAGTCTACCAATGCTTGCAACAGGAAGATATGCTCAATGGCAATCACGTTTCTTAAGATACATTGACACAAAACCTAATGGTGATGCCTTGAGGAAATGCATTTTGGAAGGTCCATACCAACCCACTACTGTCACAATCCCAGCTGTACCTGCAATAGAGAATTCTCCAGCAATTCCAGAACGAACAGCAGTTGAGACAATCTTGACTATGTCTCCTGAAAACAAAGCTCATTATGAATCAGAAAAAGAAGCAATCCATTTGCTATTAACTGGAATTGGGGATGAAATCTACTCAACTATTGATGCATGCAAGACAGCTCATGAAATGTGGATAGTTATTGAAAGGCTACAACAAGGTGAATCTCTTAATATTTAAGATGTCAAGACTAATTTGTTTTGGGAATTTGGAAAATTCACTTCTCATGATGGAGAGTCCATGGAGTCATACTACTCCAGATTTTACAAGATGATGAATAAAATGATAAGAAACAACTTGACAGTTGCTACGATGCAAGTCAACGTTCAGTTTCTTTAACAACTTCAACTAGAATAATCAAGGTTTGTGACAATTGTTAAGCAACAACACGAATTGGATAAAGTTTCATATCACAAGCTCTTTGACATTCTGAAACAATATCAAAAGGAAGATAATGAAATCTATGCTGAAAGAATAGCCAAGAATGCAAATCCATTAGCACTTGTTGATGCTGCTCAACAATATCCTGATCCTTATTATCAAGCACCAAAATCTCATAAATTATTTGTACCACCATCTAAACAAGCATCTTCTACCAAATCTAATGCATCTACCAAATTCAAAGGCAAAGAGATAGCCAAACCAATCACAGCTCCATCTGAGTCAGCATCTGAAGAAGACAGTGATCCTGAACAAGCTCAGAGAGATAAGGATATGCAGAAAAATTTGGCACTCATTGCAAAGTACTTCAAAAGGATCTACAAACCTACCAACAACAACCTCAGAACTTCTTTAAATTCCAGAAACAAGAATGTGGATACTACTCCAAGGTACAAGAATGAAAATCACACTAGATAGTTTGGGAATCAAAGGACAATAATAGTTGCTAGGGCTAAGGAGACTGTAGGTAGTCAGGTAGTGCAGCAGACTGTGATACGGTGTTTCAACTGCAAGGAATTTGGTCATTTTGCTAAGGAATGCAGGAAACCAAAAATGGTGAAAGACTCAATGTATCACAAGGAAAAGATGTTGCTGTGCAAACAAGCTGAGAAAGGTGTTCCATTACAAGCAGAGCAAGCTGATTGGCTAGAGGACACAGATGAGGAGATTGATGAACAAGAATTGGAAGCACATTACAGTTTTATGGCAAAGATTCAGGAGGTTCCTACTGCAGACTCAGGAACTGATACTGAGCCATTGGAACAGGTACACAACGATGCTGAATATAATGTGTTTGCCAATGTGAGACAACATTCTGAGCAACCTGAATCCACTTATAACACATGTTTAGTGGAAAAGGATGATAGTAATGTCACTCCTGATTCACCGGATATGTGTGATAATGATATTCAGACTGACCAAAATGCTGACGATGAGCGTGCTGCGCTTGCTAATTTAATTGCAAATTTAAAACTTGATGTTGATGAAAATAAAAAGATTCAAAAGCAATTAAAGAAAGCAAACGCATCACTCGCTCAAGAATTGAAAGAGTGCAAATCTATTCTTGCGGAAACTAGTAAAACTCTGGGGGAGTCTAATAGTATTCGGGATAGTTGTATAGTTGCACTTCAAAATAAACAGACTGAGTTTGAGAGGTACAAGGCCTTAAATGACCGTACAGTTGACTATGACAAACTTGAACGTAAGTTAAATGAAACTCTAGGACTATTAGCTCAAAAAGAGATTGACATAAAAGAAGGTTTAAAAGTTAAAGCCTATGAAATTTCAGTTGTCAAAGAGAAACACGATGAGTTACTCAAACAGAGTTTTTTTAACAAAGTCACATTTTGAAGGTCTTATCAAAGAGAAAACAAAGGTTATAACGGATTAGAAACTTAAAGAAGAAAAAGACATCGATAAAATGATTTCAATGGAAAAGCAATTAAAGTTTTTGAATGAAATTGTTTACAAAAAGAATCAATCAATTCAAACCATACATATGTTAGCTCCCAAAGGCCTAACATTCAATGGTAGACCAACCTTTGAAAATCTAATGTACCTCAAAAAGGCTGAATATGAGAAACCATGTTTGTATGAGATCCCATATGACCAATCTGATCCTGCAAAGAGACTCGTCCCTGATAGGGAAGTGACTTTGACTCTTGAAAAAGAGAGTCGATCAAAATTGAATAAAGACTTAGTGAAACCTTATGACTACACAAAGCTAAGTAGTCTTTATGAAATTTTCAAACCAGCGTCACAGGAATATAATGAACAGTTGGCACAAGCAAATGAAGTCAGGAAGAAAATGCGGAGAAAATCTTTTGTGAAATTTAAACCAAATATTTTTAAAAACATAGGTTTCTTACCTGTTTCAAAATCAATAAGTAAAACTAGAATAGCGTACAATGTAATGACAAATAACATAAATCACTTTAGAGAACTTGTTGATCAAGCCTGGGAAAAGCATTCTCATAATCACTTCCGTGCCCCAACTGCTCTTAATATGGAAGTGCTAATAAAAACATGTTTGATGCCTCTTGCCATAAAGACACAGAATGATAGTTTCACATTTGTTCATGAACTTAAGCAAGAAATGCATGCTGATTTAAAGTACGTTGAATCCCTTGAAAATGAAATTGACAAACTTGAATCTGATAAAGCAGAATTTTCAAACATGTATGATATGCTATTGCAAGAATGTGTGTCTATTGATGTTATGTGTTCTTATTTGCTTTCATTATCTGATTTAGATGCACACACTGAATTGCAATGCTTATATCTTCATAAAGTAAAAGAATGTGAATGTCTTGCACAAAAGATTTCGAAACAAACTGGATTTGTTAGTAAAGAGGTTTATACTGAGCTTTTACAAAGTTTTGCTAAATTAGAAAAACACTCGATTTCTCTTGAACCGGCTTTACAACAATGTCAAAAACAAATGAAAAATGACACAGTTTGCAAAGAAAAAGCGTCAAATGTATTTTAAAAAGAACGTGAACAATATTTTGAGATACAAGATTTGAAAACTTAATTGCAAGACAAGAACATTACTATAAGTGAGTTAAAGAAACTCGTTGAGAAATATAAAGGAAAGTCTGTGGAAACTAAGTTTGATAAACCATCTGTTGTTTGAAAACCAAATGCTCAAAGGATTCCAAAACCATCAGTTTTAGGCAAACCGGATCCTTTTTTAGACTCTCTTGAGAGGAAAAGCTTTTCACAAACAAAGTTAGTTCCCAAAACTAACGTGTTAGAGAGTTTATCAAAACTAGTCACTACACAGATTTTGCCTCAAACAGCAAGACAAGCTGTAAGAAACACAAATGTAATTAAACCAGGCATGTATCAATATAACACTAGGACAACACAAAATAGAGCACCAAAGTTGCCTTAGACTTCTAGGAATACTAATCCTCGTGTGTATACCCCTATAGGAGTAATTCACAAAACTAATGTTAGCAGACCACAACTTAGGAGCACTTAAATGAAAGATAAGGTCGTTCCAAACAATAGTTAAGTGAAGGATAAGAAGACTGAAGTCGAAGACCACCCTAGGATTTCTAGTATTTCTAATAAAACAAAGTCTGTAAGTGCAAGTAATGACAGTTTAAAATCCAGAACTTTGAATGTTAATGATGTTTGTGCTACTTGTGGAAAATGTGTGTTTAATTCGAATCATGATGCTTGTGTTTCTAAATATTTGAATGACGTGAATGCTAGAACTAAAAAGCCTAAAGTAGTGCCTATTAGTACTAGAAACCCCAAAAGTCAAGCAAACAAATCTGTTGCAACACCCCATAAGAAAATAGTTGCATTAGAATCCATTACTTAGAAATCCAAGAGTTACTATAGGATGATGTATGAGAAAACTAGTAAGACATGGAAATGGTGGATAGAACAACAATTCCGATCAGGATATAAATGGGTTCGTAAGACAAAAAATGAAATGGGTGCCTAAAGTTAGGAATGAGAATGTGCAAAAGAGAGTTAGTTTTGCTATAGATAATGCATCTAGGATAACTAATGTCTTAAAACTCACAAATACTTTAGGATCCAATTTGTCAAGTATTCCATCGTCCTCTAATTCTCTTGCAGATTGTTTAACTCATCCTATTCATTGTTGACTCTAGATGCACAAAGCACATGACGGGCAATCTAAAGCTGTTGTGCAATTTTGTTGAAAAATATATGGGTACCGTTCATTTTGGCAATGATCAATTTGCTCCAATTCTTAGTTATGGAGATTTGGTTCAAGAAAATATCATGATCAACAGGTTTTATTACGTCGAAGGCCTCAATTACAATCTCTTCTCAGTTGGTTAATTTTGTGATGCGAATTTGGAGGTTGCTTTTCAGAAATCTACGTGTTTCGTTAGATATCTTCAGGGAAACGATTTACTTATCGGTAATCATGGATCTGATCTCTATACAATTTCCCTTTAAGAAACGACTTCATCAACTCTAATCTGTCTCATGACTAAAGCCTTACCAACTCAAGCATGGTTATGGCATCGAAGACTTTCTTATCTTAACTTCGACTACATCAACTTACTTTCAAAGAAGGATGTCGTGATTGGTTTACCTAAGCTGAAATATGTAAAGGATTAACTATGTTCCTCTTGTGAAGTGAGTAAAGCAAAAAGAAGTTCACTCAAGACAAAGGCTGTTCCAAGTTCGAAAGTACGGCTAAATTTGCTTCATATGGACTTGTGTGATCCAATGCGGGTTGCTAGCATAAATGGGAACAAATATATTCTAGTAATTGTAGACGACTACTCCAGATATACTTAGACTCTATTTCTAAGATCCAAGGATGAAACACCAGAAGTTCTAAAAGATTTCCTCACAATGATTCAACAGAATCTTCAAGCCTAGTGATTTCTGTTCGAACTGATAGAGGCACAGAGTTCTTAAACAAGACACTCCATGCATTCTTTAAAGAAGAAGGAATTGATCATCAAACTTTCACTCCTCGAACACCTAAACATAACGGTGTTGTCGAAAGACAAAATCATACTCTCGTTGAGGCTGCTCGCACGATGCTTTCAGCTTCTAAACTTCCTTTGTTTTTTAGGCTAAAACAATTGCAACCGCATGCTATACTCAAAACAGATCCATCATTATCCCGACTCATGAGAAAATGGCATATCACATCATCAATGACAGGAAACCTTTAATTAAACACCTTTATATTTTTGGTTGCACTTGTTACCTAACTAGAGATGGGGACAATCTGGATAAGATGAAAGAAAAAGGGGATCCGTGCATTCTGATGGGATACTCTACTCAGTCTAAGAGATATCGTGTTTAGAACAACAGAACCCAATTGATAGTTGAAACCATACATCTCAGATTTGATGAGATCAAAGAGATGACTAAGACATCTGTTGCTAATGGTACTTCAGGCCTCGTTCCCTAACGACAAAAGGCGTCAGATTATGACAACTCTGGCCCTATCCCCTAACTACAAAATGTTTCTCCTTTAGCTGAAACAACAGTTCCATCACAACAAGAGTTGGATCTTCTATATGGTAATTTGTACGATGAATTTTTCACTGCAGGTATTTCAAGTGTCAACAATTCTTCTTCTCCTACCGACAATTCTAAACAACAAGACACACCACCTACAACGAATATTCAATCTTCAATAGAACCAACAAATCCAACAAATGTTAATGATGAGGAAAACAAAGATAATCAAGCAGAAGATACACAGTTCTAACAAGATGAATTTATCAATCCTTTCTGTACACCGGTATGAGAAATTGCTGAGTCTTCCTCACGCAACATTGATATTTCAAATATGCATACCTTCTATCAACCACACAATTCTGAATACCGATAGATAAAAGATCACCCGCTAGAACAAGTTCATGGAAATCCATCCAAGCCAGTGCAAACAAGATGACAACTTGCAACAGATCCTGAAATGTGTATGTTCGCACTCACCGTAAGTACTGCTAAAGTAAAAACCATTAAGGAAGCAATGGCTAATTCTGCATGGATAAAGGAAATGTAAAAAGAGCTTCATCAGTTTGACAGACTCCAAGTCTGGGAACTCATTGACAAACCCTTTGGCAAGAATGTAATCAAACTAAAGTGGTTATGGAAGAACAAAAAGGATGAAGACCAAACTATAATTCGCAATAAGGTACGAATTGTAGCTAAGGGTTATGCTCAAGAAGAGGGTATTGATTTCGAGGTATCATTCGCTCCAGTTGCTCGCTTGGAAGCTGTTTGGATTTTCGTCGCATATGTTGCACACAAGTCTTTTCCAATTTATAATATGGACATGAAAATGACATTTCTTAATGGTCCATTGAAGGAGGAGGTTTATGTTGCACAACCAGATGGGTTCGTTGATCCTGATCATCCAGAGAAAGTTTACCGTGTGAGGAAAGCTCTATATGGATTGAAACAAGCTCTAAGAGCATGGTATGATGAACTCTCAAATTTCCTAATGTCCAAAGGATTTACTAAAGGTACCATTAACCCTACTATATTCACGATAAGATACGGGGAGGACATTCTACTTGTGCAAATTTACATTGATGACATTATTTTTGGGTCTACAAACCCTAAATTTTCTAAACGATTTGAAAAATTAATGCACAGTAGATTTGAGATGTCCTTAATGGGGGAAATGAAATTCTTTTTAGGACTTCAGATCCACCAATCCCCAAGAGGTATCTTTATCAATCAGGCCATGTACGCTTTAGAAATACTTAAAAATATGGTATGGAAAAATGTGATACCGTTGGTACACCAATGGCTACCAAACCTAAATTAGATACAGACTTAAGTGGAAAACTCGTAGACCAAACTCACTACTACAGTAAAATCAGGTCACTCATGTATCTGACATCTAGTAGACCAGATATTGTGCAAGCAGTATGTTATTGTGCAAGATATCAAGCAAGACCGACTGAAAAACACCTCAAAGAGGTTAAGAGGATCTTTCGATACTTAAGGGGTACCATTAACATGGGACTCTGGTATCCGAAGGATTTTGGCTATGAACTAACAGCTTTTTCAGATGCCGACCATGCCGGATGCATTGATACTCGCAAAAGCACGTCTGAAGGAATACAATTCCTAGGTGATAAATTAGTCAGTTGGATGTCAAAGAAGCAAGATTGTACTGTAATGTCATCAGCAGAGGCTGAGTACGTGGCGTTATCTGCAAGTTATGCTCAAGTAATGTGGATGAGGACACAACTTAAGGATTATGGCTTCAACTATAACAAAATACCGTTGTATTGCGACTCTCAGTCAGCCATAGCAATCTCATGCAACCCCGTGCAGCACTCCCGCACCAAGCACATCCATACTCGATATCATTTTTTTAAGGAACAGGTTGAAAACAGTATAATTGAATTGTACTTTGTCAGAACTGAATACCAATTAGCTGACATGTTTACTAAAGCCTTATCCGAAGATAGGTTTCAGTATCTTGTCAGACGAATTGGTATGAGATGTTTGACTCCAGCAGAACTGGAGGTTCTGGCAAATGAATCTGCTTGATATATTCTTCAAACATCAACATGTAAATATTTTTGAGAAAAGGAGTTTTTAAATAGAGTTTCTCATAATGATTCACAGAATCTTCAAGCCTAGTAATTTCTGTTCGAATGACAAAGGCAAAAGTTCTGAAACAAAGGGACACTCCCATATTTGCATTTTCCAAAAAAGAAGAAGGAATTGAGCATCAAACTTCCACTCCTCGAACACATGAACAGAACGGTGTTGTCAAAAGATGAAATCATACTCTAGTTGAGGCTGCTCAAACGATGCTTTCAGCTTCTAAACTTGCTTTGTTCTTTTGGGCTGAAGCAATTGCAACCACATGCTATACTCAAAACAGATCTATCATCATCCCAACACATGAGAAAATGGCATATCATATCATCAATGACAGGAAACCTTCAATTAAACACCTTCACATTTTTTATTGCACTTGTTACCTAACCAGAGAAGGTGAAAATCTAGATAAGATGAAAGAAAAATGGGATCCATGCATTCTGGTAGGATACTCCACTCAGTCTAAGGGATATTGTATTTACAACAAGAGAACCTGATTGATAGTTGAATCCATACATCTCATATTTGATGAGATCAAAGAGATGACGGAGACGTCTGTTGCTAATGACACTTCAGGTCTCGTTCCCCAACGAAAAAAGGCGTCAGATTATCATAACTCTAGCCCCGTCCCCCAACTACAAAATGTTTCTCCTTCAGCTGATACAATAGTTCTGTCACAACAAGAGTGGGATCTTATTTTCGGTCCTTTGTACGATGAATTCTTTAATGCCGGTACTTCAAGTGTCAACAATTCTTCTTCTCCTACCAACAATTCTAAACAACAAGACACACCACCTACAACGAATAATCCATCTTCAACAAAAGCAACAACTCCAACTACAAATGTTAATGATGAGGAAAACAATGATAATCAAGCAAAAGATACACAGTTCCATCAAGATGAATTTATCAATCCTTTATGTACACCGGTACGAGAAATTGCTGAGTCTTCCTCACACAACATTGATAATTCAAATATGCATACCTTCTATCACCACACGATTTCGAATACCGTATGGACAAAAGATCACCCGCTTTAGAACAAGTTTGTGGAAATCCTTCCAAGCCGTAGTACAATCAAGGGACAACATACTTGCAAACCGATCCTAAAAATGTGTATGTTCGCCACTCACTGGTGCGTAATGCCTGGAAACCAAAAAATACAATTAAGGAAGCAATGGCTGATTCTGATGGATAGAGGCAAAAGGCTGGAAGAGCTTTTACAGTTTGACAGACTACAGTCTGGGAACTCGTTGACAAATCCCTTTGGCAATTAACCGAATCAAGCTAAAGTGGTTATGGAAGAACAAAAAAGGATAAAGACCAAACTGTAATTCGCAATAAGGCACTACTTATAGCGAAGGGTTGTGCTCAGGAAAAGGGTATTGATTTCAAGGAATCATTTGCTCCAGTTGCTCTCTTAGAAGTTGTTCGGATTTTTGTCGCCTACGCTACACACAAGTCTTTTCCAATTTATCAAATGGATGTGAAAATGGCATTTCTTAATAGTCCATTGAAGGAGGAAGTTTATGTTGCATAACGAGATGGGTTCGTTGATCCTGATCATCCAGAGAAATTTTACCGTCTAAGGAAAGCTCTATGTGGATTGAAACAAGCTCTAAGAGCATGGTATAATGAACTCTTAAATTTCCTGATGTCCAAAAGCTTTACTAAAGGTAGAATTAACCCTAGCTCTCTTTATGATAAGTACGGGAGGAGACATTCTACTTGTGCAAATTTACGTTGCATGACAGTATTTTTGGGTTTACAAACCCTCAAAAACTTTTCAACGATTTGAAAATTATTGCAAAGTAGATTTTGAGATGTCCTTAATGAGGGAAATGAAATTCTTTTAAGGGACTTCGGATCCACCAATCAAAAGGATCTTTATCAATCAGGCCCAGTACGCTTTAGAAATACTTAAAAACATGGTATGGAAAAATGTGATACCGTTGGTACACCAATGGCTACCAAACCTAAATTAGATGTAGACTTGAGTGGAAAACTCATAGACCAAACTGACTACCGTAGTAAAATCGGGTCACTCATGTATCTAACATCTAGTAGACCAGATATAGTGCAAGAGTACTGTTATTGTGCAAGAAGATATCAAGCAAGACAGACTGAAAAATACCTCAAAAGAGGTTATGAGATCTTTCGATACCTGAGGGGTACCATTAACATGGGACTCTGGTATTCGAAGGATTCTGGCTTTGAACTAACAGCTTTTTCAGATGCCGACCATGCCGGATGTATTGATACTCGCAAAAGCACTTCTGGAGGAATATATAATTCTGGTGATAAGTTGTCAGTTGGTTGTCAAAGAAGCAGAGACTGTACTGAATGTCATCAGCCGAGGGAGAGTACGTTGCGTTATCTACTCAGTTGTGCTCAAGTAATTGTGGATGGAGGACACAACTTAAGGTTTATGGCTTCAACTACCAAACAAATACCAATTGTATTGCGACTCTCAGTCAGCCATAGCAATCTCATGCAACCCTATGCAACACTCCCGTACCAAGCACATCAATACTCGATATTACTTTATCAAGGAATAGGTTGAACATGGTATTACTTGAATTATACTCTTGTCATATTGAATACAATTAGCTGATTTATGTTACTAAAGCCTACCCGAGATAGGATTATTGTATCTTGTCAGACGAATTGGTATGAGATGTTTGACTCCAGTAGAGCTGGAGGTTCTAGCAAATGAATTTGCTTGATATATTCTTCAAACATAGACGTGTAATTATTTTTTGAGAAAAGCAAAATACAAAAATATAAAACATTAAAAACAAATAAAAAATATAAACTTCAAAAAGAAAATACCTAAATCATAAAAATCAGAAATAGTTTCACAAAAGAAATCTTCTGCATGATCTCTTGGAATCCGATAACATTTACGTACCTAGAAATGTTGATTAACATCGACACGGGCGTGTAAATGAAGTTCGAGCAGGAGTTTCAAATGCTTTCAAAACATGTCATTTCTATTTTTCTTTATGACTTGTATTTGCTCTCAGATTGCAACTCGGACCCGAACGACAAAGGAGAGTGTACGTTTCAGTGCAGTTATCCTTAGCGTTAGAAGAGAAGTCTTCTAACATGATGTTTTTTAAAATGTTGAACACAATTTTTCAAGAATTTCTCAATGACAATTCATAATCTTTCAAAATTATGTGTTCAACACTCCATCCCTCATCAAGTTTTACAAGAAAATTCTTCTACATTTGGTGTCATTTTTCAAAATGAGTCAATGTTTGAGGGGGAGTTTTTCGAGAAACAATGTTTTAATGTTGTTGGATACATCATCACATGACAATTCTTATGTATTCAA
The DNA here is from genome assembly GCA_026074375.1 of Tanacetum coccineum. Taxonomy (NCBI): domain Eukaryota; kingdom Viridiplantae; phylum Streptophyta; class Magnoliopsida; order Asterales; family Asteraceae; genus Tanacetum; species Tanacetum coccineum. The sequence goes on from BQNB010002950.1 coordinate 107,517, forward strand.
CACATTATAAAAAGTCTTAGTAACAACTCAGTAATAATAATGACTACTCAATAGATTGTATGTTATAAGATGATTTAGTGGTTGAGCATAATTTTTCAAGAATTCTTCAATGACAATTCATAATCTTTTAAAATTGTGTGCTCAACAATGTTAACCCTCAATTTTATATTCATTTTACAACTTGGTATTATTTTTTTTGGTGTCAAACATATGTAAAATTGAGGGGGAGCAAGTTAAAATTCCATATAATTCATGCTAAGTATAAAAGTTTTTCTCCACAGGATTTACATGACAAATTTTAATCACATGGTATTTCAAAAACTAAGTGAATTAGTATTTAAAATAGGGATTTAGCCGTACAATAGCAACGAACTTTGTAAATTGTTCCATTTTGGTACGTGAACTTTTTTTTGTTCCACTTAATGTAACGAACTTTCATATTATGTGTTGATTTACACTAACAAGTATAGGCAACCGGATAAAACATTTTATTACCGGCTAATAGTCTACGTGGCTTTTTTTTAACACAAAAATATAAAATAGAGAATTATTAACCATAAAAGTCAAAGTCTCCCTTAACCCTAATCAGATAAACACACACTACATTTCCCCCAATTTAATCTCATCAACCCTAACCCTAGTTTTCATATGATTTAACCATTACCCTAATTGAACAATCACAATGCGTTTAACAGTGAATTTCCATCACGATGGTAACTTTGTCCCATCACCTCTCATGTATCAAGAAGGAGAAAAATCCACAATTCGTGATTTGGAATTTGAAGGGATGACAGTTATTAGGCTGTCAAAGTTGCTTCAAGGAACATGTATGTTCCCCGTGAAAGGTATTTTCTTTCTTATCCCTGGTAAAGAACTTAGTAACGGATTAATTGAGATTAAGAATGATTTAGACCTAGCAAACTGTATTGCGGTAGGTTATAAGAATGGAAAGGTAGTTGATATGTTTCTTGAACATCATGGGTATGATTTAAGTCATTGGATTCAGACTGACATAGACAACAATGATGATGAACTTTCTGATGTTGAGATGGAGGACATAACAGGCTATGGGGCTAGTGATTTTGTAGGGGAAGATGATGTAGTTATACCCAATAGGTCCATTAATGATCCCTTTTTGAACAAATTATGCAATGGAAGTTATATAAATGATTTTACTGATAAGTCTGATGGTGGTGAGTCTAGTCAACCTAGTGCTAAGGAGTTAGAAATAGATAGTGATGATGAAGATGTAGACAAGAACTTCAAACTGGTTGATGGGGTGATTTATCCTGAATTTGACCCTAAACTTCCATGGAATGAAATGAAGCCAACCTTGGGTTTGAGGTTTGAACACCCAGAACAGCTTAAAGAGTGCATGACCAATTATGGTGTGGCTAATGGATACCAGCTCTGGTATAGAAGAAATGATTATAGAAGTCTGTTTGTTTTGTGTGGTAGAGAGCTTGGAGAGGGTAGAAGTGGTGGTAAAAAAGGTAAGAAAGGGGATTGGCCTTATAAGAAAGAGAAAAATGAGGGTGAGCTACCTAAGAAAGATAAGGGTGTGCTGCTGAGATCACCTACGAAAGGTAAAAAGCGTGCCTATATCAGATCACCAAGTAAGAAAGGTGTGCAGGGTCAGTCATCTGCTGACAAAGGGAAAGCTGAAGATTTGCAGGGTGAGTCAGTAGCTAAGAAGGGAAAAAAGAAGGGTACAAAAAAGGGTGTAAATGGTTGCACATTTAGGCTTTGGGCTTCTTGGATGCAAGATGGAAGCTGTTTTCAAATCAAGACCTTGATCCCAGAACACACTTGCTCAAGGAACTTTGAGTTAGGCTCATTAGTCACATTTAAATGGATTGCCAAGCAGTTTGCACTTAAATGTGTGAGTGGAAGTCCTACATAGAAGTCCACATAGGATTCATAAGTTCTGATCCGGTAAAACAAGTTTCAGTGTGCAAATCAACACATAACATGAAAGTTCGTTATATTAAGTGGAACAAAAAAAGTTCACGTACCAAAATGGAACACTTTACAAAGTTCGTTGCTATTGTTTGGCTAAATCCCTTTAAAATAAGGGGAGAAATGTAAATAAAATGTGATCTTGAAAATAATAAGTGATCTAATCGACTCAAAGTGCTTGATACTCTTCGGAAAAGGTTTTATGGTTACAATCTCATACCCAACAACATCTTAATTTCACGACGATTCTGAAGTCATAAGGTGGTTAGGTTAGGTACTAGTCCTATGATCCAACCAGAACCGGAGAGATCTACCCAAGGACACTCCATAGTTAGAAATAGCAGTCCTTAGGTATGATTGGAGATGAATGAGTTTAAGGGAATAATGCCGACTAAGATTGAGCTAACACTGGAACAATGATAACAAGGTGTTAGTAATGACGTCTTGGTAAGCATTGAAGGGGTTGAAGAATGAAAAAGAAATGTATGGATAAAGGGTTAAAATAAAGAAGCCCTCTACATAACTTAGGCAGAAATCGGGTCAATACATAATCTATCGGTTTTCACAAAGATGAATTCTGATATTGAAGACGACATCATGGACCCAATGATGCATTGCATAACCCTCCCCAGCCATTCGAGTTTCTCTCAATAGAAACTTGTCTCATTTATCACGGAGATACACACGACTTCTATTGACTTTCTTACTCCAAGTTAGTTAATATTGAATACGTGGCAGTCTGCTCCAGCCTCCGAGTACTAAAACCAAAACGCACAAATCGAGTCTAGAGCCAAGAGATCAATAAAATAAATCTCATTAGGACACATTCCATTACAAACACTTGTTGAACATCATCAAGTTCACAAGCTGTTAACAAGAGTCCTACGCATTATCCTTGTGATTTTCCCAGAACATCCGAGTGATACTTAAGTATTCACCATGAAGATGGAAATCCTGCTTGAGCCAACATCAAACAAGCTCTTGGTAAGTGACTTGCGCGATTCTATATGAATCAAACTTGTGTCAATTGGAAAGAAACGATGGTGTTATTCTATGTGAATCAAACTTGTTCCAGTAAATGAATTGACGACTCAATCAGAAAGATAGTAACTATCTGATTCACTCACATCGTGTTGTTTGCTTTGAGACGTTCTGGTATTGAGAACAAACAAGTACGGTGAATCTAATGCATACGCGTTAGAGGATCTAACACTTTGAGCTGGAAACCCTATCAAGGAGGTTCTTCAAAATTGAACCTACCTGATCACAGGTATATTATTTATATTGTAAAACGGTCCTCATAGAACCGGAGGTTAATGCAACCGAATCTCGACAAATGACAAAGCCATATTCATCCATATCTGCTATTTATCACTAACATTTAAATGCAGGTATAAACGACGGTGTTGCAGCCTCATTCCAGCTGAAGTCGGATTCATTACCACATGCTCATGCTCTGATGTGTCGTTGTGTAGTGTATATTTTATTGTTTCAAGTTTTAAATTTATATTTTGCCAACTCAACCAAAAACAACACTTTAACGGGCAGTGTACTCGATCGGTAGTAGTTTCGTGGTAAGTAGGGTGTCGATCAGTGAGAGCGAGGTTAAATCTATCAATTTAATTAATATCTTGGTTATCTAATCTATGTTAATTCTATTCTAATCCTATGTTAAACCTATGTCAGTCCAAATCCTAATTCTAACGGGAAAAGGGGGTTTTCAGCCTGAGAGACTGGCACGGTTTGGTTGGTGACTACAATCAATTCAAGACACTGTTACCCACGCAAGCTAATAGACAAAAGATAAAAGAGCGGTCGAACCTTATATAAGAAAACTGTATTAACCATTATTAATCCGATTAGAACGTTGGTTTGTTTATTAAGTGCAATGATTTCTTCTCTCGAGGTGGCATATCATTCTTAAGACTTAGGCGTTACATCATCCTAAGACCTAGACACATTAATTCTGTCACAATTAAAGCATCCGCATAAAGCATCCTTATTTGCTGATTATAATCTATCTTAGGGATTAAAGCAATGGTGATCTTGTTAAACCCTAGCTCATAGAGACTTTACCCACTTACCGCTTAATGGCAATCTATACACTAGTAGTCCACTTGTCCAACTATCCAATGGAATCAGAACGTTATTTGTTGAATTATCTAGGTCACCTGCTAGTCAACACGATCAATAAACCATCGGCAATATCCAATTAACTAGTTAAGCCCGAAGCGTATCCTAGACACAGACTTAGAAGGACAATACTTGTGTAACTATTATTCTAGATGTATAAATCACTATATGGAGAGCTATCCCAGACTCTAGATTTACTTGGTCCGTATCACTAGATCCAGTTGAATGATAGGTTGCATACAAAAGCGCGTAAAGAGGTATAAATTGATAAACATAAACAAGCATTCAACGATAAATCAAGAAATTGAGATAAACAAATACCAAACATTCAGATCTTCATAATAATGGCTAATACCCGAAGGTATTATTCTTCAAACGTCATAATAAATACAAGAGCAATTATTTAGCCAAGGTAAACTAACCGAGTTAACGACTGATACCAAAAACTGAACGATTACTAAAGTATATGGAATTACACGTTGTCTCCTATGGAATTGATAATGTTGCTCGACCTCTTTGCTCTTTTTCTCCTCTGAAAATCAACTTTTATGGTTTAGGTATCGAGAATATAAATTAGCACACTTAAAACTCATTTTTGAGTTTTCTATTTATAAGGTTTGGAAGTCAGTTCGATACAGCGTATCTAAGGGTTGGATACGGCGTATTGGGGATTTCTTAGAGTAAGGATCACGCTTGATATCTTCCAGAATATTCACATACTATATCTTGAATACGGCGTATTGAGTCTCTCTGGATACGGCGTATTGAGCTTTATTCTTCTGTGGTCTTTGGTGAGTGCAGGCACGGATACGTCGTATCTTCCTTGATGGATACGGCGTATTGGTCTTCAGAATAGTAATCTTCAAAATATATTCATTTAAGCTCCAGAATGCGCGCCTTTTGCTATCTTTCACCAATTACTCCATAATTACTGCAATTCTCAAATATAAACAATTAAGTAACAATTCTTTGCAATAACTATACAAAATGGGTTAATAACATGGGATAAATGATGCTATAAAATAGACGTTATTTGATGTCATCAAATATCCCCCCACTTGAATTCTACTTGTCCTCAAGTAGCCTTTAGAAGTTTATAAAAATGTATCCCTAAGGATATTTTCCGTTAAAGCATTTATTCGATCTATTACAAGTACACAACCAAACACCTCACAAAATAGGAAGATGAAATCACTCAAATCACTCAACTAATCTATGTGGTAACATAAAACTAATTTGCTCAATTGCTCAGTCATGACGAGTATTCTATCATAAGCTTGGCAAGGATACACATCTCCACCACTAAAGCCAAGGAGTAACAAGTTTATAAAGGCAAATATGGGTTTTGTATGGAAAGGCTTACGGTTGATCATTCTACAATCTTTCACCAGAAGTACCACTCCAACAAGGCAGCTGAAGCACACATACATGGCCGTAACGACGGAATAGACATGTGTGTTCGATCACATCCTCATTTGAATTTAACCAACGGTTAGGATGAAGAATGATATAGGGTAGGAACCTTATAACTTTCACCAAAAGTCGTAAACCAACGAGGCAGCTGAGACATGCATACATGGCCGTAACGACGGAATAGACATGCACGCTCGATCACATCCTTATTCGCGTAAAACCAGCGGCTAATCATTAGGTGAGAGGGAAGTAAATTGTTGTTAAATAAAAATCAAGAAACAAATAGATTAAGACTAAGATACAAGTTGCTAGACACTTTTTCCCGACCGTTACCATGATAAAGACACGACTATTTACAACGTCTTGATCATAGATAAAAAAACAACAACCTAAGTTGGCGTTCCCGTAACGGTCAACTTCCCAATCATCCCAAAACTTTACATACTCTACAAGGTAAGTGGCGATATCTACCACTTTGTACAATACTCTACATCGTTGATTTTTTAGACGTATCAACGAATAATCGATCCTTCGTGTAATTCCTTCGGTAATGCTCTTTGCGAAACGATTATCTTCAAACTTTCTTTCTCTCTCTTTTTGTATTTTTTCTTATTTTTTCGATTTTTTTGCTAACTATTCTTCAAATCTCGGTGTAGTTTCACCATCTTCACGATCATAATAATTCCGGATAATTTCTTCGATAGTTCCTTCGTTCTTCGGATTCACCAATAATTGTGACGGTAGTAAAATCACATGAGTTTTGACTACTAATATACATTCCCATTTGCAATGTGCAAATTTCCAACCGCACCAAAGATAGAAAATGACACAAGACTCGGGAAATACAAACTTTACACTTTAAGAAACTAGCAACTGTAAATTAAACTTAATCTAACAGGGTAGGTTAAGGTGTAAGGGTGTAACGAAACAAATAGTTGGTGTAATTCCTAAAGGATTGGCTCTACGGGTTGTTCTAATGGATCATCACTCTAAAGATGAGAGTGGAAAAGGGTTTAAACGGGAGGTTAACTAACTGGTGTAGTTAGTTAATAAGCAACATGTAAAGGCGATTTGGGTGTAATCCTAAAATTTACCAATTTAAACAAGTTACTCCAATTAAATCCATAATACTCATTATTGTGGTCTCGAGTGATATACCAAGCCAAGTTCTAAAGTCTACTGCATCACCGACACACTCATATTTTATGGAATTTGGGTAAACATTTGGAAACGGAAAGGTTAAATCATCACAATATCTAACAAGGGTTATTATGTACAGGTTATGTATCAAGTAATTTCACAAAAGTATGCTTGAAAAAAAAAATTTGAGCAAAATTTAAGCATTTTAATGTGAAAATTAGGACAAGTAAACATTCTAATTCTATCCCTCACTTGAATTATACAACATCCTCGTTGTATATATAAAACAATAAATACGAGAATTTAAAAAGAATTAGAATAAGAAACTTCCCTGATATTTTCTCGGTAGATTCTCCATGTAGGTTTGTGAGCAAGATTATGTGTTGAACAACCGTCTTAAGGTTTCAAGACTCCAACACTTTAAGATTTCTAGATTTGTAAATCCATCACCAACATCGTTGATTTTTCTTTCACGAGGTCCTGTGTAAATTCTCAGAACACAAAGGCAATTCTATCTCCGTGTATTCGTTTAGTTAGACTCAAAATAAATACCTAAAACTATACAGGAAGTCAATACGCCGTATCCGTTCCCCAGGATACACCGTATTGATACATGTATACGTTGTATTCATTTAAAGAATACGTCGTATAGACTGTGCTGAAAATAAAGATTGGATAACGTCCATATAGTCAATACGCCGTATCCATAGGGTTTAGATACGCCGTATAGATAGTCTGGGAAGACAGACGCGATAAAAATTAACATACATTCCTGGTTGTCTCCCGGCAAGAACTTTTGTTTACAAAAAAGTC
>BQNB010002951.1:0-39020 GCA_026074375.1 Tanacetum coccineum
ACAGGGTTAAAACATTTTCACTGTATATCTCTCCTAAATCCTTTTTCTCGCCAAACCCAATCCCCAAAACCTAGTCACCTGTCACTCTCGCCCTCTTCCCCAAACGAACCCCACAACAAAACCCCACATCCCATAAGCTTCCAAACCACGCTGGCAATCCTAGGATTCGTGATTGGCTGAAACGCCATGAAGCTAAATAAAGGGTTGTGATCATATCAGTTGGGGCCAAAGAAAGATCAAGGGCTCAGATTAAGGCTTCGAAAGACTCTCTCACAAGAAGCACACCCTGTGCCTTTAGTTTTTTTTATATAAATAGATTAGAATCCTCTTTGTATAAGGCATCTAGTGTAATTTAGAGTTTAGGAGTAGTGTAAAATTTATTTTCAGCTTATTTTTTATTGTCTTTTAAATTTAAAAGCCTTGTACTCGTTTTTAAAGTTTAATGAAATTAATGTTTTATGTTAAGTCCTGTTTTTGTATTGTTTTAGTTTATTAAGAAAACTTCAGCTTATTGTTCTTATTTAAAATCATTGTACACCTTTAAAGTTTTAATAAAAGTGAAGTTTTTAAGTTAATATTTCTGAGTTTTAATATCCATTTTCCCTTATTGATATAAACCATCAAAAATAAAAGTGAAAATCTGTCAATTCATTGGAGCATGGTAAATTCTGGATGGCCATGGTTTTAGAGCTTCTTGGGAAGCATTAGGTGTGTTATTGGGTGTTCAATCTCAGACCAAAGCCTAAAGGAACTTGTAATTTCCTTAATTTCTATTCTATAGCATTTTACTGTAGCATTGCTTATTTTGCTTATTCTGCTTTATTTGTTCTTATTTTCTGCTGTCCAATTTTAATGTTGTAGTTTGGAATTATTAAAATTCAGTTTGATTCAAGTTTTAGTTAAATCTGCTATTATTTTAGTTAATGCTGCTCATAGTATAGCTTATTACAAAGTGCTTATTTTTATCTAGTTTTTGCTTATTAGTCTTTGAATATCATATCCTTTATCTGTTTATTCAATTTCATAGCTTAATCAAATATGTTTAGCTATAAAAGTTGTCTTTCATTTACTTTAAGGGGTGTTTGGCAAAAGGTTCAAAATGGGTCAAATCTGTGTCTTAGTTGGTTTGGGTCACTAAGCCAAGTTTAACTAGCTTCTTTAAGTAGTTTTAATCTGTTTTAAAAGGCTGTCAAGGTTTAGAATTCATTCTTAAGGTTTTAAGTAGTCATGGCTTAAATCTGTGGTTTCATAGTTTTATGATTCAGCTTCATTGTTAAGATCTTGATTAAGTGCATCTAAGTGTTGTTTCATTGTTGTTATTAATCTCAAATTCAGTAGAAAGAAGTTGCATTAAGTGTACATTTTCCATTTGTGTTTAGAGTTTAAGTCTGCCAAAATTTTATAGTTATTTCAAAAAAGTTCAAAGTCAGTTTTTGATCTTCAAATTTAGATAGGTTAAAATAAGTTTTAGGATCTAAAATTTCTTGCATAAGTAGTTCTTAGTCTAAAGTCCATCTGTTTGAGTTAATTTTGGAATTTAGTCCACTTTTAATAGCTTAATTTGAAGGCTGCAAAAGCCCTTTGTCTTTTGAAGAAAACCAAAAAGATTGAAATCTATGTTGTGTGAGCAGTCCTTTTCATTTGTATTTTCTAAAATTGATAGAATAAGCTCCTTTGACATCTAGCTTGAGTTTTCTTTAGTCTTTGAGTTTTTTCAAAAGCTTTTATTAGCTTAAATTTAGGGCTGCAAAGTGATAGATTTCATTCATAAAAACCAAAAACCAAAAAATCAGCATATACTAAGCTTTTTAAAAATAGTTTTTTTAGCTTATTCTCTTTATCAATTTTCTTGATTTTTGTTTCCATGTGTTCTTTGTACATTAAAGTTAATCTGTTTTTAGCTTTTATCTATTCATAAGTGCTTATTTGTTCTGAAAGTTAGCTTGAAGTTTGCCTTTTTCGTTTGAAAACTGTCTATATAAGCCAGCCTTCATTTCAGCTTATAAGAGCTTTTGAGCTCAAATTGTTAGTCAATTTCCTGTTGCATTTGCTTATTAAGTATTGGTAGGTATTAGAGTTCAGCTTATTTGCTTATTCTTTGCTTTTTTAGTTTTAAAAATCTAAAGTAGTTAAGCCATTTAGTCATTTAGCAAAAGTTAGCCATTCCGCCAATATAATTCTGCTTAATCTAGCTTATTGTTGAGTTTTAGCTTTAGGTTCATTTGTTAAATTTGCTTAATTTAGTCTGTTCTTTAAGTTTTTAAAAAGAAAATTGAAAAAAAGGATTAGCAAAAAGGGTGTCACAGGACTCGAACCTGTGACCTCCCCCCTTCTAGCCAGCATACTTAACACACATACTCCACACCACTGCGCCCTTGGGCCTTTTTCAATATTAGTTTGCACAATTTAATACTTACCTCTTATTTCCAGTTTTGCCTTATTAGCTTATTTTGCTTATTTCCCAGCATATTAAATTAGCAGTTGAGTTCGTTTTATTTTTTCTAGATTCCTTATTCCTCAAAGTACTTTCTGTAATTTTTCTAGATTTTTATAAATTAGTTTACTATTTTTAATCATTTTATTTCATTAAAACTGTTTTTAATTCATAATAAATTAAATAAAAGTAAAAAAAATATAATTCTTTTTTTAAAATTTTCTTTTATCATTTAGGGCTGTTAAAAATTAAATTTGCATTTGTAAGGTTAATTTTGTAGAATTTAGTTTTTTAAAGAACGGGTTTTGATCCCGTTATCATTTTTTCGCGTTTTAGCTTTAATTGCTTTCATTTTAGGCTTGCCTTTACTTGTTTTTGCATTTTGTTTGTAGAATAGAAAGCCAATTCAACTTGTGATTATTCAAGCATTGTTCCGCAAACCGATTCTTAATTTCAAATTCACGTCTCGTCGGGACACGACCCGGAAAGGTTTTTAGGGTTTTGCTTTGGATAAGAGTAATAACTCTTTTAAAAAGCCTCTTGGAATATTTATCATTGATAACTTTGATAATTACCTTTATTATTATATATTTATATTATATATATTTATTATATATTGTATTTATATATATTAAAAGGTGTAGTTTCGAACGAGTCAATTTTTGGCGCTGCTGCCGGGGAGGTCGTGAGACGATTATCGAGTTGAAGTTTGTTGTGCCTTGAATATTTTCTTCTTATTATAAAAATATAAAATACAAAATACAAAAATATTTTATTTTCTCGATTTTTGTGAATATATTATCAAATAATCACAAATACTTTTCCTAAAGTATTTTGCAATACCAAAAAAAACAAAAAAAAAACCAATAAAAGATTAAAACTTGCCTTTGTGTCACTTGTGAAGTACGGCTCACCTTTAAGAGATTAACAAACTATAAGAGGGGTATAAGGAGGGTTGTTCCAAGAAACTACGACCCGAAAGGAGAAGGTTTTTAATAGCTTCGCGCTTTCCAGCTCCTCCGCTCCTTTGTGCGTTTTTCTTTTAGAGAGCTACCGTGAAGCAAGTTGATTATTGGTTTAAGTTATTCGGTCTCATTTTGTCCTTTAATAAAATATGTTGTTTAAAAAACTCGAAAAACCAAAAATAATCTCCTTTAACCTCTCTGCCATTTAATTCTTCTTCTTATCCCTCTATATTGTTTAATTCTTATGGCGTCACTCGATTATCGTTTGAATCCTATTTGCACGATTAAAGAGTGTTCGTCTTGTGGATCTTTGTACACTAAATCATGTGGTTCGAATATGAGTTTCGTTGGCAAAATTGTTAATGATTTTAATAAAGGCTCCCGACTCACCACCACTTCCCACTAGATTTCGTTCCAACCAACAGTCATTGCTTTCATTTGTTAAAGATGTGTTAGGAGATGGTGTAATTTTGTCACTGATGTGTCTTGCATGTGTGTGGAATGTGGTTTAGCAAATGGACTTTGTTTGATTTGTGCTTCAAGATATGGAAATAATCTGAATCCGAATTCTTTAAATGATTCTCCAAATATTTCCGAAAATGTTTCACAAAGTCCTCCACTAATCGACCATCATTGTTGTTACGGGTGTGGTGATTCGTTAGATGGTATCTTTTGTCAACGATGTACTTGTATTTCTTGTGGTGACGGTGGCTCATTTTTGGTTAAATCTGTCCACCGCAAGTTTTATTATTCTAATCCGGACCATGCCCAACAATCAAAAGTTGGATGAGCTCCACACAAAACTTTTGCCAAAAAGTTTTGATCCTACATGCTATTCTGGAGTTGGAAGTTCATTCATTTATGATTTCCACTCCTAATTTTTCAATGATTCTCCTAACGTTTTCAACCCACCTTCTCAACACCGACCGTATTCTTGTGAGTTTTATAGGAACGATGCTCATTATGGTTACGATTTGTCCCACTCTAGTTTGCGTTTATCTATAATCTGGAAAACCGTGTTACAATCAAGACTTTAATTTCCCATAAAATTTTCAAGGTTTTCAACAACAATATATTTGTTGTACCCGCTGTGGGGGCCCGCATAAGACTTTTCAATGTCAACAAGTGATCTTTTACGAACCTTGTTGTGAAAATTGCGGGTGGTCCCTCATGAGACTTTTCAATGTCAACCGATGAATTATTATGAGCCCAATCTTTGTTATGAGTCAAATTATTCTGGTTTTGACCAATTTGAACCCCCACAGCACCCCGTCATTCATCAGACGATTCAAGAAATGAGTATCCAAGATATGGAGGATTTGAAGCAACATTATTTAGATGAAATGAAAAGTTTAATTAATGACTTACAGATTAAAGATTATCATAATGAGAGAATAGATATTCAGTATAGAAGGGAGTCGTGAAATTTGGATTGATGAGCTTAAACAGAATTTCAACTGGGACATGAGTATTGAAATAAGAAAATAAGAATGAGCTTCTGCAACAAGAGCATGGCTTATGTTAGAACTTCGCTACGGTTCAATTTTATTTTCTATGATGATGGACGATGACGAGGTAAGTTTCTATTCCATGAGTCGGCGTTAGTTCTGACTCTCCTCCCACGTGTGTTGTAACTCACACCTGTTTTATCAATCCGTGGAGCCCGTTGTCTCTTCATCTTGGAGATGGAGAATTTGACACTATTCTAACAATGGAATCGGACGAAGTAATAAAGTCTAGTGTTGAGGACCTTGTCCTAATCCCAAGAGAGTCCGAGGGTATTCTCGACAAAATGTGTGATGTGCCTTTTCGTGATAATTCTCCGCCTCTTGACATTTTAAAAGATCAATTTGAGGATTTCTCTAATTCTAACGATGATTCTACTTTGATTGATGATGATTCTTTCTCTATTGACGACATCGATTATGTTGAGGCATCACCTCCCGATTCTGAGCTTGTCAGCTTAGAGGTTGTGGAGATTGTTATCCCAGAAGGTGGAGGGATTGATACTGATATTCTTCTAACAATCAAAGACGATATTCTTCGTGAAAAAATGTTGAATGTCAATCTTCTTATTGCTAAGATCAAAGCATTAAAAGATAATCCCACTCCATCTTTCGATTTTGTGACCAAGTCTTCCTCCACATCTCTTAACTTTTTCTTGGAGGAGACAAACACTTTTGATGATTCTTTACCCGAATCTGAAACTTTTTGCTTTAATCTTAAAGAGATTAGTAGTGGCAGTCCCACTTCTTATTTGGATTTATCTCTTCCAGATTATGAAGCATTCTTTTGTGATAGTGAGCCCGATTCGGGAAATTTCACTATGGATGTGGTGGTAGATATTTTTGATAATCCAACAAGAGAACCAAGAGTTCATGTGCCTAATGTTTTACCCACCCATCCCACCCTTCATCTAGATTCGGATTTCACTCTTTCTAGTGATTCCCTCGGATCCGACCTTGCAGTTTCTTTTCCTTCCGGAACTAGAAACAAGATTTTCGATCCAGGGATATTCATTGAAGTCTAATCCACGAGATTTCTATCACCAAATGAATTTTCTATCATGCGTGATCCTCTTTCTCTAGTGTTTAACACTTTGCTCCTATTTTCATCCAAAAATGAGGATAAGGTTTTCAATCCTAGTAGTCTTTCTTCAAATGAGGAAAAATCTCCTCATCCCTTATCTCATCGGGGCTTGAGAGCTTTTAATGAAAGCCCGATGATGATCTCTGGAGAGGACACTCTTAACTTGGATGTTTCGTATCTCCATTTCTATCCCCCTTGACCAGCTCAAGTATGGGGGATCGGGTCAAGCTAAGTGACCTTAAACAAGCGCTTCGTGGGTGGCAACCCATGCTTATCCCTTAGTTTTATTAATGAATAAGTGTGTTGTGAGGAGGCTCGCCTCTACCTTTCTCGTGTTTTGTGTTTTGTGTTATTGTCCAGGATTGGCCGGATTTTTGAAGCCTCTCGTGCTCGTGGTTTTGTCCTTCGTTCACTCGAGCTTCAAATCCTCAGCTTCATTTTGGGAATCCAATATCTAAATCTTATCAACTAACGTTTATCTATTAGCATAATTAATAAACGGCTTTAGATTTACGTAGAGACCCTTCTTAAAACATTGAGGACAATGTTTAGTTCTAGTATGGGGGGATCTATTGATTTGATTGTGCATGCAGTCGTTATTTTCGCGTAATCCTGTTTTTACAACCAAAATACCAAAAAAATGAAATAATTTAAAAATTTTCAAAAATAAAATAAGTGTTTTGTCACAATCTTGACTTTCCTGCTGGGTAGAATAAGAATAAATTTTGAATCGATCGAGCGTGTTGAGCTCTAGCTTGTTCCTTAACTTTTAGACTAAACATTCGTGGAAATTCGCGAAGGACGAAAAATGATAGAGTTAAGTATGAGTTAGATGCTAAACAAGGATTAGTTGGAAATTTTAAGAGCTCATAAGTGTAGTTTGTGGCTTTTCTCTCCTATAAGCTTCTAACCGGACTAATAATACGTGCTAATTTTGAAAATTAAACTTAAATCAATAATTTTTAAAGTATAGTCGATATCAATAATTTTAGTTCAAATTTATGCTTAAATTTTCTAAAAAGAATTTTTCTCTATATCATGGCAATATAAAGTGTTAAAAAAGATGAAAAATGTGGTAATAATAATAATAAACTGTGGGCTGATAAAAGTTTACTGCATCTTGCCAGCTCACAACCAATGTTGCAGTCTTCTAAATAAGGCACATAGTATTTATCCGAGACTGATAAAAGTTTTTTGCATCTTGCCGGCTCACAACCGATGTTGCAGCCTTCTAAAAGGTCGAGGATTTCATTAGTTTAATGGATGTGTAATTATGTTAAGTGCAATAAATGTGATTTAATAGATATAGGGAAAACCTATTTTTTTAAATTTAAATATACTTTTGAACTAAGACTATTTCGTTTTAAAGTGTGATTTTATGTATAAACGGGAAACCTACGAGTTTTTTGAAACCGAAGGTCCGTGAGTCCCGATACTAGTCTCTGTAGGGTGTCAAAAGCCTGGTCACTTAGCCGCAAGGTTGGGATGTGCCAAGACAAAAGTCGCTACATGGGATGATCTCGCCTTCAAACTCATTATTCTCGGGTGGAACGTGAAGCATAAAAATTTTGCAAAACGTTTATCCATGGTTGAAATTCGACATGGCACATTCGCCTAAGATATAATAATTATCGGGAGTGAAAAGTTTCCCAAGTTACAAATATGAGTAGTGTTAGCATCTTAACTTATATTTAACGGTGATTTCGTTTTAAGTTTGTGTTAGCCTCAAAATATTAAGTCGAACAAGGAAACTCGGTCTTTATTTATTAGTCGTTGTAATTGGCTAGAAAAGGAGTCGGGCTCGTGATTTAAACTAATATTGTATACGTTGCGGGCTAAAGCCCAAAACCCGAGCAGACCCAACAACCCTACACCTAGGCGTCACCCTAGGGTAGTAAGAAAGTATAAATACCCCTCTCCACTCTTGGAGAGGGTGTTGGTCTCATTTGTAATTTTTTGTGCAAGGTAATCAACCATCTTTTTCCTCTCTACTTTCTCTCTCTAGTTTCTCTCTCAAAAATTCTTTCATTCTTCTATCTCTTTTCTTATGGTTTCTTATCATTGATTCATACCTATTTGTATGGAAGTGAAATGATATAATAAGGTACCGACATTTAGTATCAAGAGCCTAGGGGATACCGAGTTGTGTTCGTGTGGTTTATTGACTTTTTTTCGGTTCGAAACTCTATAAAACTTACAAAAGTGAGTTTTGATCTTCCTAACTACTCAAGGTTTTATCTTGTTTAAAGTTTAGGAGGTATTAATATTTCATTTTTGTTGTTTTTATAAAATTCGGTTCGTTTTTATTGTTAAAAATCTGTACCGAGTTTGAAAACAAATTCTACCGAAAAAATAGTAGCATCCGAATTTTAAAAAAAAAGGGACACCGAGTTTGTTATTTAGATAAAAAAGTATCACCGAATTTGTGATTATTCTGACTTTTGTAATAGTGCACACATTTTTTGGTTTTATCGAAAAGTGTGTTCTAGGATTTCATTTCATTTTCGGAAATTAGCATAAAAGTTGTAACATCTACACAATTCTCGGTTTCATCGAGTTTTCTGTTAGGAAAGGTTTTATCGAATTATTGTAATAGGACATTTGTTAGATAATTCTCGTTTGTAATTTTTCATTGATTTTGATCGATATTGTCTTTAAGTTCTATCCGAGAAATTTGTCCGACAAATTCTACCGAGTTTTGCTTTGTCCAAGAAACCTTCTAAGTTTGATCTATCCGATATCTTACAACATTTGTTACCGGATTTGATTTACCAAATTTGTTATCGGATTTGATTTACCGAGTTTGTTACTGTGTTTATTACCGAATTTGCTTTACCGATTTTGTTACCGAATTTGTTACCAAATTTGATACCGGATTTGTATAATCAAATTTGTAAATCGAACCTGTAACATCAAGTCAAAACCACAACACAACTTTATCATCTTAAGATCCTACAAATCATTTTCACTTCATAATTCAACAATCATTCATTCTTGTCTACTCCAATCAACATTTCACAAACCGACAGTCAAATGCATAACAACATAATGGCAGCTGGTTCAAGGGATCGTCCACCAATGCTTGCAACAAGACGATATGCACAATGGTGATCACGGTTCTTACGATATATTGATACAAGACCAAATGGTGATGCCTTACGGAAGTGCATTCTCAAAGGTCCATACACTCCAACGATTGTCACAACACCAGCTGTTCCTGCAACAGAGGATTCTCTAGCAGTTCCTGAACAAACAACAGTCGAGACAGCTATGAATATGACTCCTGAAAACAGAGCTCATTTTGAATCAGAAAAAGAAGCGATTCATTTGATATTGACTGGAATTGGAGATGAAATATACTCAACTGTTGATGCATGTCAGACAGCTCAAGAAATGGGGACGGCCATCGAAAGGTACAACAAGGTGAATCACTCAATATTCAAGATGTCAAGACAAACTTATTTTGGGAGTTTGGTCAATTCACCTCTCACGATGGAGAAACAATTGAGTCTTACTACACAAGATTCTACAAGATGATGAATGAAATGATCAGAAACAATTTGACAGTTGCTACGATGCAAGTCAATGTTTAATTTCTTCAACAACTTCAACCAGAATGGTCAAGATTTGTAACAATTGTCAAGTCACACCTGATGATGAAGACTGCTGCAATTGATGAGATGCTACTATGAAAGAAATTGGACTTCGATGGCAGACGTGGCTATGATAACTGCAGATAAGGGACAGTTTGATCGAGAAAAAACAGGAAGGACCCCTTGACCTCAAGCCATAAGAATGGGATCACTTTTGACAAGTACAAAGAGTTGAACTGTTTAATTTGTCAAAGTTGAGGTTCACTTTGCAAGGCGAGTGCAGATTTGCTAAATATCAGGAAAACAGAAGCAACCTCAACCAATAAATGGGTCGCCATGGAAAGGAGATTGTGGCTATTGAAGATTCAACTCAAAGCTTGGTGGCAACAGACACTCAATGATGATATTGACTTGGAAAACGGAATTGTGATGCTGAACCATTTGACTTTTGGCTATTGTTCTGGCACTCTAAAAAAATTGGAATGAAGAAGATGATTGACGCATGGAGATTGATTCAGAACCTATGCACTTTGGACAAGATGGACTTGGTGATTTTGACTGGAGCAACACAGACATAACTGATGATCACACCAGTCTGTCTATAGATTTGATTGGCTACAAAACTCAGAGTGGTTACCTTACTGCTTCAAAATGTAGTACAATCTTATAAAACAGTTGCTTGAAACTATTCAAACTGTAGAAGATAATTTTCCAAAAGGCTACGCGACTGACAATTATAGGGATATCAAATGAGCTTAGGTCATTAGAAGTCCATACTTTTAAAACACCATGAAAGAATGATATATGCACATGGGTGATAAGTATGAAACAGATGGAAATAAGACTAAAGATGAGGGATTTGAAACTAGAATGAAAACAAAAGGATTAGATCAAGTTAAGACGAGGAGAGATGATTTTCAAAGATAAAACTTGATAATATGGTCAAATGTTGCTGGATTTCAAAATGAGTCCTCAAACAACAAAAGATATTTGTTGATAAACATGTATACGGATTTGGAGGTGAAATACAGTAGTATTGAGGACAAATACAATTCATCTGGGGATGATGATAACTTTGATTGATCCTTTGTTGACAAATTTCAAAAGAGAAAAGGCATACAAAAGCAGTTACTCACCCACAAGGTACAATTATTCCAACTTGAGGCTAATGTTCTTTTACTGGATAGAATTGAACAAGCCAATTAGGATACAGGTTGTTAATCAAGAGAAAACTCAAGGACTAGTCAACCTGGAATTGATAGAAATAAAAGTTCATAATTAAAGATTGGGTTGATAGTGATGGATGAAGAGACTGATTTTTCAAAAATCAAAAGAGAAAACTATTTTAAACTCAGAGAATTATACGTGAAACATCTTTTGAAAACAGGTCACCTAAAAGTCAAGACAGTATTGGTCAAGGATCTAGGAAAAAGGGAGTTGGGTACAAAGGGAGTAAAACATGTTTTGTATGTTACAGTCCTGATCACCTAATCAAAGATTGTAATCTACACGAAAAGAACTTCAAACAAACACCAAACTCATAAACCTAAGGGAACTCAGGGTTCAAGGGACACAAGACCAGTATGGAACAACATCAATAGGGTAAACCATAGTCACTTCTCAGGAAACTCTAGGTACCCTCACCAAAAGAGGTCTTTTATCCCATCAGCGGTGCTTACTAGGGAAGGGGTGGGAAATTACTGCCTAGACAAAAAATGACTACGACAGTTACCTTCAAAAAGTACTGCTAACGTGTTTTATCAAGGTACTGCTAGACCTAGAATACCACACGCAGTACTTTCATAAAGTACTGGTAGACCTTATTATCCACGGTTGGATAATATAAGACCTAGAACCTCAAGTTTTTCACCATCATCAAGGTCCTCTCTCCACCAGAGACTCCTTAACAGACACAAAGACCCAAGAACATTATGAAGTCTATATGGGTTAAGAATGGAAGTACTGTTGGAAACACAATAGCTAAGTTCTTCTACAAATAAGTAAGATTGTCAAAGGGTTTGGTGTCATGATAAATCCAAAAACAAAAAAGGAGACCAAAAGGGAACTATCTAGATTCTGTGAATAGGGATAATGGATCTTAACACTCTAAGCAATTTGAGTATGTAACTCCAATTAGGGTACTCCAAGACAGTTATGACTGGTGTCCCTAAAGAGTCTAATTCTTTAAAAATTGTTTGTACAGCGGCAATCCAGAAAGAATGATCTCAAGGGATCAATGCTATAATTGACAAGTGGATGCTCTTTGAAGCATGACAGGAGGACAAGAACAACTGTCTGATTTTAAAGAATTCAAAGAAGTGGTTATTGTGGCTTTTGGAATATGATCCTAAAGGAG
The DNA here is from genome assembly GCA_026074375.1 of Tanacetum coccineum. Taxonomy (NCBI): domain Eukaryota; kingdom Viridiplantae; phylum Streptophyta; class Magnoliopsida; order Asterales; family Asteraceae; genus Tanacetum; species Tanacetum coccineum. Next base: position 11,938 of record BQNB010002951.1, read on the forward strand.
GAGAGAATTCTTCCGTGGCAAGGTAACCATCAAGACATCTTGCATGACTTTGAAAAAGTCAGCTATGTGGGGAGCTTAAGTTCAAATCTCCTTTCTGTTTTCTCAAATCTTTGATAAGAAGCACAGGTCTCTTCACTAGATAAGGTTGTGTCTGATCTTATCTCCAAAATTCACAGTTTTGTTGATGAAGACTGGTGGACACGTCGAAGCTACCTAGAAGTAATGATGTATACAGGTTGGATCTGAAGAATATTATTCCTTCTGTGGGAGTAACTTGTTTGGTTGCCAAAGTCAACAAAGGAGAAGTGTTCTTATGGCACAGAAGATTGGGACATGTAAACTTCTAAGAATATTAAACAAGTTGTTAAAGTAAATCTGGTTAGAGGTTTACCATCCAAGACATTTAAAGCTTGATTTCAAGTCCTAGCAGCGTAGAAAGGGTTAAACAGCACAGGGCTTCTTGCAGTATGATCTGATAGAATGAACAATCATAGATCCTTTAGAATTGCCATCCCAACATCGGACTTTTATTTGGGACCTGTTTCATAGAGAGTGGTAAACAAAGAAAAAGTTTGCTTGGTGGTCACTGATGAATGTAGTAAATTCTGTGGGGGTGTGTTTTCTTGGCTACATAGGTTGAGACATATGATTATGCTCTATGATTGATTGTGGCTTGGAAAATAGGCTTAAAAGACATAAAAAAAAAAAAGTGAAGTCCATGAGTGTGACCATCTGGAACTCAGAGTTCAGAATAACTAATGAATGAGTTTTGTACCAGAAAGGAATCAACGAGTGAGATATGCATTGCACCGGGGCTCCTCAGCAAAAATGTCGTGTTGGCAGAACGATCAAGAATATGGACTCTCATTGAAGCTGCTAGAACTATGATAGCAGACTCTTACTTACCTATCAATTTGGGTTGAAGCAGTCCAAATATGAGCTTGCTATGTGGCTTACAGATTTTGGTGACTAACTTAGATGAAGACTCCTTATGAAATTTTGATGTGGCAGATCTCCTAACATCAGTTGCTTTGAGACCTTTTAGATGTTCCTCCGGGACTACTAAAACTTCATACCTAGATCAATTGCGAAAGTTGATGGCAAGTCAGATCGTTAGCTATCTGTTGGGTATTCTACTTAGAGGAGCAAGTTTTAGAGTCCTATAACGTCTGGTAACAAGAAAAGTTCAAGACTGTTTCATGTGACTTTCTTGAGAATCAGGAGAATCAAAAAGGAAAAGGTACTGATTGGATGTTTAATCTTGAACTTCTAACTCCTTCAATGAATTACATTCCTGTAAGGAAAAAAAACTATGCTAATTCAGGAGAAAAAGTATCAACTTTGGATGATGTTGAAGATTTAGATGACCAGCAGTTCATTGTTCATACAGCTCAGACTATCAACTCAGAGGAACGTACTGTTGCCAAAGAAGTTCCATTATCCCCTGAGGAACAAGCTCTACATGATGAGCTTATGAGTTTGATGCATCAAGAATCTCTTGCCAAAGCTCATAATGATGCTCAAAGGATTTCTTTTGAAGAGGAGAAAAGGAGAATATTTCTTGCAAAGGGAAAAGAAAGTGTCAACAGTACTTTAACTCTAAGTACTGCTAATACTCCTTCTCAAAGTACTGGTAACACACCTACAGATTCCTGAATGATGATTTGTCAAAGATGGTGTGTTCTTCAACCAAACTCCTTTGATGTGAACATACTAACACTGAGGATGATGGGGGCACCTAACTCAACAACATGGATCTCACCATTGATGTCAGCTCTTCTCCTACACTCTTAGAATTCAAAAAGATTCATCCTCAAGTCAGATAATACAAATACTGGCACAAAGTAATGCTGGGGTTCAAAACAAGAAGAACGCTTAAGAAAGTACTTCTAAACCAACATTCACAGGGATTTGCTAGTTCCTTTATAACAAGCAAAACAGAACCAACAACAAAGTATCAGCTAGACATGCATGTTTGCTTGTTTCATATCTCAAGAGGTAACCAATGAAAGTCTCTCAAGCCATTGCCTGATGAAAGTTGGGTTGAAGCGATGCAAGAAGAACTACTTCAATTCAAGCTACAAGATGCATGGGTATTATGTGACCTACCAGATGGCAAGAGAGTGATTGGAACTAAATGGGTTTTTAGAAACAAGACGGGATGAACGGACGAGGGGGGTGCTACTTATCAAGAAAAAGCTGACTGACTAGTCTGCCACAAGGCTACAGGCAAGAGAAAGTCGGTATTATGATGAAGTCTTTGCACCAGTTGCCCGAATTGAAGCAATTAGACTATTTTGGCATTGCATCTTTCTGGGCTTTACTGTCTATCAGCTCTGGATGTCCACCAAAAGTGCATTTTATATGGCAACATCACAGAAGAGGTGTATGTAAAACAGCCTCCAGGTTTTGAAGATCCTGCTCATCCAACAGGTCTCTACAGGGTAGTCAAGCGGCACTTAGGCCTCCATCAAGCTCACGAGATGGTATGAAAGGACTTTCCACCTTTTCTTTGGAAAATGGTTATAGGAGAGGGGCTATTGATAAACTTTTGTTTTTTTAAGAAGATAAAGAGATATCATGTTGGTACAGGTATATGTAGCATGTAATTATCTTTGGATGTACAAGTCTTCTATGTGTACAGGATGTTGAAGAAACTATGAAAAAAGGAATTCAAATGAGTTCAATGGGTGAACTCACTTTCTTTTTGGGGGTCTATCTGGTATCCTAAGATTCTCCTTTTCATTTAGAAGCTTTTTTACGGTCGTGACGTTTGATGGGGACATATCATGATTAGAGATCAACTTCAGGAGGATATCAAATATCTTGGAGAGGCTTGTCTCTTGCAATGCAAAAGAAACTAATACTTGTGGCTTATATCATCTACAGAGGCCCGAATATGTTAGCAGCTGCAAGTTGTTGTGCTCAGGTACTGTGGATGCAAAATCAATTGCTTGATTATGGTTTTAATTTTATGAACACTAAAATCCATATAGACAATGAGAGTACCATATGCATTGTGAGGAATCCTGTTTTTCACTCAAAGACCAAGCATATTCAGATTCGACATCACTTCATTCGGGATTGTTATGAGCAAAGGCTCATCAATGTGGTTAAGGTTCACACTGATGACAATGTCAAAGATTTACTCACCAAAGGTTTTGATTTGGCTCGATTCAATTTTTTGGTGGTAACTGTTGGTATGATGAACCCATAGCTACATTTGAGGGGAGGATCCCATGTAAAGTACTGATGTTCATATGAAGTACTGTTTTGGTTAGAAAGGCTCTTTGGATGCTCTATTGCAATATTTGAGGGGAGGATATGAATAATTGTTCAAGAGTTTAATGATTTGCAGAGATATTTTGCAAAATTACCAGGTTGTGTTGACGAAATTGAGTTGGAAATCTTTTTCGGGTGAAAGTACTGCTTGTTCAACTCAAAGTACTGCTATCTTTAGAAAGTACTGCTTAGACAACTAAGTACTGTTCTAACGTTCGGTCAACGGTCAAACATACGTTTTTGCGATAAAAACGTATTTACAACGGTAACTTTATAGTTATCCGTCACAACCTATAAATACACAACTGAATTGCATTTTTCTCTCACTTTATTTACTTTTATTCATAAATTTTTTATATTCAACCTCCGACGCACGTCAATTCATTTCCGATGGCCAACATTCGCACTTGTAACAAACACAACATGATCGCTTGTGTGGAGAAGACGGAACAAAATGCTGATTTTCATCAAATCATCGATTTTATTGCTGGATGTTCCATTAATTACTCCTTGTTGGTTGATCCTGATCTCATTGGTCCATGGCTTCAACAATTTTGGACTACTGCTTCTCTCAGAGTGATCAATGACGTACCTCATATTCGCGCTATGGTTGCTGGCAAAAAGATTTTGATCTCTGAAGAAACAATACGAGCCGATCTCCTCTTTGATGATGCGCATGGTGTTGATTGCTTTCCTAAGCAGGTTATATGGGACTCACTTCGCGATATTGGCTATGAGGGTAATTTAGCTCAACTTACTTTCTCTAAACCTTTATTTAGCCCACAGTGGAAGTATTTGGTTCACGTATTACTTCACTGTCTTAGTCCTAAAAGTACCTCATGGGAGCAATTTGGAACCAATATCGCCTCTGCTTTAGTAGGTTTAGCAACAAATCAGAAGTTCAATTTCTCTTTAATGATAATGAATGGAATGCTAGGACATATTTCGAATGGTACACCTTTTATCATGTATCCTAGGTTCATTCAATTGTTTTTGAACAAACAATTAGAGGGAGTGTCTAGACCTAAGCACTTTCTACCTTCCGTTACTCTACCCTCTAAGGTATTTACCTTTATGAGAAAGCATAGCCCGAAGTTCTCAGGGAGGATTACTCCATTAACTCCTTCCATGCTAGAGGTAGCAACAACTACGTCATGTCATGGCTTCTCTAAATTATGATAAGCCGAACGATAGAACGGGATTGATAACTATATAGGCTTATAACAGTTGTTGTTTTAGAACAAAGTACTCTGAATATGATTCGACTATATTAACTTTGGTTGCATTCGAGCGTCTAGCGTTTGACGCGTTTTTTATTGGGATATTTAGTTATCAGTTTACTCACTCAAGGGTGGAGTTCATAGCCCCTGTTTTACATTATTACTTTTACAAGTTGTTTGGTGGTGAGAAGCATATGCATGTTTTACAAATTGGACGCAAGTGTACATTTTATCATGATTACGTTTTGCCTAAGTAGCGATAACCCACTATGCCCATGAATCATGAACTGTCAATTACTGGAATGTGAGCGCGAATGATTATAGATAGATCTATTTGGGATTGACCTCCCCGTTCGGGTGACTAGCTATCACTGGAAACGAACGTATATCATGTCGGATACTGGATGTTACGGGTTGAACATCATCACGGGCAGTGTAGGCAATATTTATATATTGTATTCAATTATGTCGAGCTTCGGTGTCATGAGTTAGGGTAAACGTAATTAACATTTTGTGATGTCTGCATTGTTGTATTATCATGGGAAAGTCTTGCGGTTCTGCATATACATTTACATAAAACCTATGAATTTCCACTAACTTTATGTTGACGTTTTTAAATGCAATGTTTTTCAGGGAGGTCATTAAGCACGAGGTGCGAAGGATACATTGGTGGTTATATTATGAAGTCATGCATTAAAGATTTAGTCGCATTACATTTTGTGTATCTGTTATGGGCTGGAAATCTTTGTAATAATAACAAGTAAACAAGTAAAGCTTCGGGCTTTTGTAACACATACTTTATTAAATCCAATGTATCAGTTTTAAACGACTTTTTGGTCGTTCTTATATTATCTTGTGTTATTTAATCTGAGAAGTAACACGCCCCGGACCCTTATTACCGCTTGCTTAGCGAACCCCAATTTTTGGGGGTGTTACATATACTATTCCTTTGACCAAAAGTGCTTCTATTATTACTAACCCTTCTGAGCTTACGCGACATATCTATCATAATCACGACATTTTCTATGATGGGGACGATAACGAGGAACTTTCTCCAGATGAAGTTAAAAGAATTCAACAAATTCTTGAAAGGACTTCGTTTGATGTAATCACACCCAAATTTCCGATTACAGACTCTCTAAGTATGGGGGATGAGATCTTAGATATTTCCGGAAATAGTAGGCGGGGACAAATTAATAAAGTCTTAGTGATGAGAACTCCTTGTCCCAACCCAAGTTGGACTAAGAATTTATCCAAGGATTTATCCGATATTGAAAGTGAGTGTAATGTGCCCGTTTGTGATAATTTTACAACTTTCTCTAATTCTCTCTTTGATACTGACAACGATTTTTCCTCTAGTGATGACAAGTCATTTTTTGATGAGGACGTTCCGAAAGAAAATTTCAAATTTTTTTCGAACCCTCTTTATGATGAAGAAATCATTTCTACTAAGATAGATCTGCATCACTTTAATGCAGAGTCTGATCTTATAGAATCCTTGCTTAATTGAGACACTTTGATTTTTTCTTCTCCTAAGTTTGATTCTCTTCTCGAGGAGTTCTTCGGTGAACTCGCTCATATTGATTTAATTCCACCAGGAATTAATGAAGTCGACTTTGATCCTGAGGAAGAAATTCGTCTTGTTGAGAAATTGTTGTATGATAATTCATCTCCTCGACCTCCGAAAGAATTTAATTCTAAAAATTTGCTGCTTTAATAATGAATCATTCTCTCCATTTCCGTATCCCGTTGAGGAATTAGTGGACTTCGTATGAGGAGATCGATTTATTTCTTACTCCGGATGACTCGATGCCACCGGGCATTAAGAATGATGACTCTGAAGGGGATATCCTTTTCTTTGAAGAATTGCTTAGCAATAATTTTCCTTCACTTCTTGAAAATAAGTCATTTCATTTTGATGTTCCATCATCCCCTCGTCCTCCTGCAAAACCACCGGATGATGATGAAATTGAGCCCGATACGGGGGCTTTTTCTCCCATAAGCTCATAACCGGACTAATAATACGTGCTATTTTTGAAAATTAAACTTAAATCAATAATTTTTGAAATGTAGTCAATAACAATTTTTGTCTTAGTTCAAATTTATACTTAAATTTTCCAAAAAGAATTCTTCTCTATATATCGTGGTATAAAGTTTAATGTTAAAAAAATAATGATGATGAATAAGGTAATAATATAAACTGTGGGCTGATAAAAGTTTGTTGTCTCTTGTTGGCTCACAACCGATGTGGCAGTCTTCAAAAGAAAGCTCATAGTAAGAATAATAATCCGAGACTGATAAAAGTTTGCTGCATCTTGCCGGCTCACAAACGATGTTGCAGCCTTCAAAAAGGTCGAGGATTTCAATTGCATCATGGTTATGTTAATGTTAAGTGTAATAAATGTGATTTAATAAATATAGGGAAAATCTCTTTTTCTTAAATTTAAATATGTTTTCGAACTAAGACTATTTCATTTTAAGTTGTGGTTTTTAAATAAGCTATGTATAAACGGGAAACCTAAGAGTTTTTGAAACTGAAGGTCCTTGAGTCTCGATACTGGTCTCTGTGGGGTGTCAAAAGCCTGGTCACTTAGCCACAAGGTTGGGATGTGCCGAGACGAAAGTCGCTACATGGGATGATTTCGCCTTCAAACTCATTATTCTCGGGTGGAACGTGAAGCATAGAAATTTTGCAAAACGTTGATCCATGGTTGAAATTCGAAATGGCACATTCACCTAATATATAATAATTGTTGGGAGTGAAAAGTTCACAAGTTATAAATATGAGTAGTGTTAGCATCTTAACTTATATTTAACGATGATTTTGTTTTTAAGCTTGGTTTGGGACAAGTGAAAAGTCGAGGACGATGAATTTATCCTTTTTGGGCATTTTAGGATTAAAGTGCGTCTTGTTCTATGACCCTAAAAGTTATGAAAATAACGAAAGTCAAACATGTTAGTTAGTTGTTAAGAAAAGTACAAAAAAAATAAAAAAAAGGAAAAATACAAAAATATGTGTGGTAATAAGTATAAATATTTAAATGGTAAAAACAGTGCTTTTCTAAACTATTCATTCTTTAATTCCCCTCGATGAACACTTAGCTTCCCTTTTTTTGTTTTTAATTTTCGAGGGGTGTAATTAGTGAGGGGATTGAGATCTTGGTTTTTCTAAGTGCATACTTGTTAGCATTGCGTGGGGACACGACAATAGTTTGAGTCTGGGGGGATTTGGAATGTGCTTAATTACACATACCATTTACCTAATAAAACGACCCTAAACGACCAAAAACGCACATAAAATGCCATATATAAGCTTGTTTTTGTGTTTGTACTGTGCAGGAAACGTATATCCAAGAAAAGGACAAAAACAAAGCCAAAACAAAAAAACCGAGCACGAGAATGTGAAGAGCGTGAAAATCCAAAGTCAAAAAGTCAAAGTCAACCAAAGTCAATCAAAGTCAACCCCGACAAAGTCAAAGTCAAAGCCGAGCCGAAACCGAAGAAATACTTAATGGGCCCACCCATACCCATCTAATGGGCCAGGGCAGCCCATTAAGCATATATATGAAATCTATTACAAATACAAAAGCCCATAACCCTTTTTATCTACACACGACCTAAAATCAAAAATAGGCCCAAACCCTTAATTGTTAACATATAACAGCCCAACAACAAATACTTTAACATCGTTAGTCCTAAAAGGACTATGGGTGAAATTATACACTACACCCTCAAGGGCTTCTCCTACCAAGTCCTCAAAATTATATTACACCACAAGGACTTTCGGTGTAAACAAAACATACAAACAGAGGGGCCACATTTGCCAATTCCTTAAACCTTTACCCTGCACCCAAATTAAAACAGATATAACCCTAACCCTTGTGGCTCAAAACCCTGTAACAAATCCTTTCCATGCACTTGCTACAGTTGCAACCCCTGGAACCCATCAATAAAATGCCCAAAACCTCACCCCACTTCACTACACCCCAAAAACACCTTGGTAATCCCTTATTTCCCCATTGGTTGAGAAAAGAGGACAAGATACTAGATGGCTGTGATTAACTTGCTTGGAGCCAAAGAAAGATTGAAGGCTGAGATGATACTTTTGAAGTCCTCACACAAGAAGCACAACAAGCACAACTCCACAGCTTATATAAAGAAGAAGCACAAGACGAAAAAGACAACTAAGAGTAGTGTAGTGTTAGAGTAGTGTAATTTTACTTATTTTTTTTTTCAGCTTAAGTTTTGCTTATTGTCCGTTAAATTAAAAAGCCTGTATTTTTTTTATGTGTTGAGTAATGAAGTTTATGTTTATCTGAAAAATCTTTCTTTTTTATTTCAAAACATCCTATTCAGTTTCTTTATTCCAGTGCTCATTAGCTTTAGATTTTTGCTTATTTGGCATTTATTATCATCAAACTTAATCTGTTTTCCTAAGAAGAAGCCTTACACAATATGTTCTAGCTTAAAATTGAGATTTTCTCTTTTATAGGGGTGTTTAAGTTAAGAAATTTTAACAAGGTAAAAAGCCTTGCAGGATGTTTAGGCCATTTTAAATGAATTTCATAAGCTCTAAATAGGTTTAATAAGTAGTTTTTACAAGCTCAAAATCAGTTGTGTTAAGATTTCTATTTTTCTTTTATCAAATTTTCAAGTCTACATAATCCATTCAAGTCTCAAACTACATATTTGATAATTTACTTATAGGTCCATTTGAAGTATGAAATTTGTGCCTAAAATTGAGTTTATATGCATCAAAGTATATCTGGTTAAGTCACTTGTTGATAGAAGAAGCTTTCAAACAATTAGGATCAAAATCAGTTTATGCTTAGTAATCCAAAAGTAGAAGTCAGTTTGAGCTTGTGTCATTAGAGGCTTAATTCTAGTTGAACTTTGGTCAATCTTAGTTTCATTTAGCTTATTATAGTCTTATTCGAATCTGTTTTAAAGCTTTTGGAGTGTTTAAGTCATTTTAGGATTTTGTATTTAGCATAAAAAGTCATAAGATAGTCTAAGTATGCAGTTTGTTTTAGCTTAAGTTCTTAGCTTATTTAGTGTTTGATTAAGCTTAATTTTAGTTTGAATTAGCTTATTAAGTCATGGTCTTATTCTGTTTTTAGCTTTTAGCCCTTTTACTTTGCTTATTAATTCTTAAAATTCAGCTACAATTCTGTTATTTCAGTTCTAAATAACCAAAAACAACAAGTAGTGTAGCTGCCATTTGCAGCTTGTTTTTCTAGCTTATTTCTTAGGCTTATTTGCTTCTTACCAGCTTATTTGTGTTCCTTGAGTATTAGATTTAATCTGTTTTAGGTTTAGTAGCTTTTTCTTTTAGCTTATTTGGTCTTTAAGCTAGCTTAAGTAGTAGTAAATGTCCTTTAAACCACTTTTTGTTGTCAATTTTTTTAGTGTCTTTGTAGTCTTTTCAGCTTAGCTTTTTAGCTTATTTTGAGCCATGTTTCACCTCATGTGCTTTAGCTTATTTAAGTTTTATTTTGCTTATTATGTTCTAAATAAGCCCAACAGTTTATCTATTGTCCCTTAGTTAAAAAAAAGCGCTCATTTCTAGGCTTATTATTGCTTTTCAAAAATAATTTCAAGTTTTAAATTTGCTTATTTTCGGCTTTTCTTTAAATTTGGTTAAAAAGTTTTTCAAAAAAAATAGGAAAGGGGAAGTCTGGGGTGAGCAAGGCTCGAACCCCAGACCTCTACCCTCTCAACCACTTTCACACAAGACACACAACATACCCCTTGGGACTTTTCTGGTTGTCCTCTTTGCACACTTAATACTTAAGTCTTTCCCTATTCCATTTCTATTATAACAAGCTGTAGCTTATTAAGGCCTTTTCCTAGCTTATTTGATAAGCTGTGTTAGTCGGTTTATTTTTCATACAATCTTTGTTTCATTTAGGACTTTTCTGCAATTTTTCATATTTTTCCAAGTTAATTTGTTATTTTTAATTATTTTTTATTTCATAAAATTTTAAAAAGTCATTTAAAATTAGTAAATTAATTCAAAAAATTACAAAAAAAAATAGTTTTTAGTTTTAGAAAAATTAGTTTAAGGTTTACAAAGTTTAAAAACATTTTCATCATTTTTATATTTTTAATTTCATTTTTAGCTTTTTAGATTTAATTTAGAAATTAGTTTTTAGTTATAAAAAGACATTAAAAATAGTTTTTCTGAGTTTTTAATTATATTTTTAGACTTTCTAAAGTAGAAAATCATTTTTGAATTTTATGTTTTAATTTTGTCTTTGTTTTAGAATTAATTAGATTAAATTATTTTTTAATTCATAAAAAAATTAATTAAAAAAGTCAAAAAAATAACTTCTTTTTTAGAAAATTCTTTATATCATTATAGGAGGTTTTCAAAACCAAATTTTGCATTTTTAGGTTAATATTTTGCCTAGTTAGTTTTTAGACGCGTTTTAATGATTCCAGTATTCATTTTTGTCTTAAGTTATTAATGTCTTTCCTTTTTAGCTTCCTAATGCATTTATTTATGTTTCTCGTAGATTTTTAGGTTATTTCATTGCCTTTAATTGCTTCCCGTAGAATTAGGATTTATTCTAATGCCTTATTTTGCTTTCCCGTAGTTTTAAGTTTAAATTGCCGTGCCTTTTTTTTGTTTTCCCGTAGAATTTAGAAAACAAATCCAAAATCCTTTGTCATTCAAGCATCCAAAAGTCAAACCTCAAACGTAAACGTCAATTTCACGGCTCGTTGGGAGAACGACCCGGGTAATCACTTTCCCAGAATCATTTATATCATATCCGTGAGTTTGTTGACCTTTTTCCTAAAGGGTTGACTAGGTTGACTCACGGGTTATATATTTTGATTAAAATTATACTACTATTTGATATATAATTACCCCTAAAAAGGTGGTTATCACCTATGGTTAGCGGATGGACTAAGCGTATCACTAGAATTGTGAGGATGTAATAGGTTCACATAGGAAAGTTAAAACTTATGGAGGATTTTCACGTCATTGACATGGAAAAAGACCCTACGTGCCCTTTACATGTTGGAAGAGGATTTTTAGCAACCACTAGTGTCGTAATAGATTGTAAGAAAGCTAAAATAACAGTAGGAGAAGGAGTTACTAAGTCAATATTTGGATATAATAAATCAACTTAGGTGTTAAGACTGTACCCTATTTGACTACCATAGGAAAACGAGAGTCTTATACACCACGACCTAGTACGGATGAAATAGGTTCCCGACCCCTTACTATGCAAAGAAAGACTTTATGGATTACCATTTGCCCAGGAAATAAGAAATAGCTAAGGATGCCGAACTCAACCCCTTTAAGGATGTCTTAGTGTTTAGAAAGATGGTATAATTTCTAGGAACTATACCTATCAATTTAAAAGGAAATATGTGGGAGTCGAAAGAGTTAATAGAAAAGAAAATAGATTGCAATAAGCACCCAAAATAAGGAGATGGTGCGTGGCATATTCAGATTGAATTGATTGATCTCGATGGAGAAAGGTTTGATAGGATCTTTCAATCAATTCTCACAACTAGGAAGCTATTCGAAAAAGAGAATCCAAGCTATATCCTTGACTTGGAGCATTTTTGCGATCTCTAGGAGTGTGACTCCGAGTCTAGCTACAAGACTCGTTAATAAAAAAAGCGTTTGTTGGGAGGCAACCCAATCATTTATTTCATGCATCTTACGTGTGTTGTGTATTTTTATCTTTATTATTTGTTCTTATATGTGATCATGCTTTGTTTTGTCTTTAACTTCGTCTTAATTGCAATCAAAGGTATTTTGCATAAAATAAGTGTAGGGGAGAAAATATCCAGTTTTTAAGAACCATTTTTAAACATGTAAAATAAGTAATTTTAGATTAATTCGCATTTTATGTTTTGTGTGTTTGTTTTGAGTCATATGTTTGTACTAACCGTTTTTGTGGTTTATGTAGAAAATTTTTCCAGGAAATAATTAATATGATATTTGTGCATAAATTTTTCCAGAAAACTAACCAGAGAACCACAAAATTTTCACATTTGTGAACGGCGCCCGGATTTATTCCTGACGACGTCGCCACTGTAGCTGACAAGAAATTTTCATATTTTTTTGAATTTTTGAAAAGTTATTTTTGTTTAATTTTCAGAATTTTTAATTTTCCTAATTCTTGCAGAAAACCACAATTACATTAGTACATACATCCTATCTTTATTGCTTTCGTAGAGTCTAGTGCTTAATTAATAAGGATTTTATATCATTTCCTGCAGGATTTTACGCTTGGTATAGTTGCTTTTTGTCTTTGATTTTCAGGTTATATTAGATAAGGAGAGTCCAAAAGTTCTTTGGATTTCACTTGGACGATTCTTGGATGAAGATTTATCTGGAATTATATTGTTTCTTCTTCGATATTGAGCAAAACCTAGGGAGTATTAGTTTCTCTTGCTTTTCTTATTTTCCCTTTATTCATTTTTTGGGTACTCATAGACCATTGGGGACAATGTTCAAAGTAAGTGTAGGGAGAAATAAAAGCTTTAAAAACTATTCCTTCAATTTCATTTGCTTTGTCTTTGAAATGATGTGTAATATACCGAAACATAATTTAGGATGGTAATTTTGACCCAAATTTAAAATAATAATTATGACATATATCGATGAAACTGTAGTATTAGAAGCATCTCATGGATAAGAGTTATATTACTAGCACAAAAACCCTAACACTCAAAAATCCCACCCCAAAAATGTAAGGTTCCCTTGGATCTTTAGGAATTAAAGCATTAATTATTAGTGCTTATGAGAGTGTACCGGTAGTATTATAAATTCTAGAACTTGCTTTAACGATACATCCCAAGACTGCTACTAAGATCGCATTCGTGTGATTAGGATTTACTACGTGATAAGAGGCATTCGGATAAACCCTTGTTTTTAGCCTTCGTTTGTTATGGTTATGATGATCTCCTTGGTCATATAACTTGTAACACCCTAAAAGCGGCTTTAGGTATTTTAATTACGATAATGCCATAGAATGAGTTTGACTGTGACTTTTATAAGTTTGAAGATGTGACGTGATTGGTTAGTCAAACCCGATGGTCAAGCTATAAGTCAATGTATATGTAAAATGGAAGTAGAAAATATGTTGTGTCACAAATATAAAAGATATAAACTTAAGGGACTATGTTGTCAAATGATAAATGTGCTATATAAGTTAGGTGGCCAAAATTATGAGAAATAAGACTTGAGGGGCCATATGTGTCAAATAGCCAAACTAGTACCTAACTTAATGCTAGATAATTCCCTGGAGTTCTAAAAAGTTCTAGTAATTCTTATGTGTTGTGTCTGTGTCGACACAAACAAAAAGGAGGGAAAAATATGGTGGTTTTGATGATCAAGATTGATAGTGATTAAGGTTCCAATTCAAGGGCTAAGTTCATAGCAATAATCTCCTACACAAGTAAGTAACTCTAATTGAGTTAATTGAAGAATTAAGGGTTGGGGTTTATAGACCCAATTAACTCTAATTGAGTTAATTAATGAATTAAGTTTAGAAGTGCTTATGAACATGGATTAAGGTTATTTATCTAATTAAGAGCAAATTAGTAATTTTTGGGGTTACGATTATACTGATCATATAATAATATAAAAGACTTATAGTTATGATTATGTTATAAGGTCTAGACACCTTTTGAATTACTATGATAATTATAAGTATTTATGATTTATGAATGATTTTGGCTTAGGGAAAGGCAAGATGAGGAATGAGATGATGTTGGTTTCTTAGCTGTATTCAGAGGTAAGTATAATTAGTGATAATGTGATATTGTAGTGAATTATCATCTTATGTGTTATGTGCTATTGTTAGCAAAAATGTATATAAAGATGCTTGAAAGTGTTGCACTATTATAACCTTGATAGGAGTTTGAATGAGAACTATTTGCTACACTAGTTAAGGAAAGCGACTATGTTAATAGTAAGCTATGGTAAACGTTAAAATTTATTAAGAAGAGTATTGTTGTATTGTTTTATAGTACAGAGATGGTGAAGATAAGTCTTGTGAATTGATGATTGAATCTATATGACATTAATATGATGTTAATGAAGTATAATGCCATGTTATCCCCCGTTTTACTTACTAAGCGTAATGCTTACGGTTTAGATGTTTAATGTTTTGTAGGTTCTTCTTGCTAAGAAGGTAAAGCATTTGGTAAGAAGGTATGATTTGGAAGAAGGAATAGTATAAATGAAGATGATCATATGAGCTTAGTACTAGTTACCGAGCTCATATCAAGGTTGAACCCCCAAAGCATCGTAAAACCCTTTGTAAAGGTCTTGTTAATGTACTTAAATTCAGGTCTTATTGATGGGATAAATGGTTATGTATGTCGTTTAAGTATTGTATGCAAACGGGTCGAAACAGGGTGTTTGGTAAACCCTGTAATTATATATGTTTTGGGTCATTTAGATCACAAATGCTTATGAATATGATGTATTATGTATTATAATGATTACTGGAAGGTTTTATGTAGTTTCGGATCAATTTAGTCGAGTTTTAGTCAAAAGAGGTCCCGTATACTTAATAGGACTTTATTTAGTGGCGTAATCTTTTTGTTACGCCATAACATAAAGGTTTTTAAGAGTTTACGGCGTAACCATTGTGCTTACGGCGTAACCTCATGTCAGATAAGGTTTTTATCAATTTTGTTTTCGTCGTAAAATGCAAACCTACAGAGTTAGGAATAGTTTCCTTATAATCGTTAGAAATCTATGGATCTAATTTATGATAATGAAACTTTAGGGTCTAATTGTAATGTATTTTAAAATTAATAAGAATGACACAAGTTCATTCTCGGTCTCAAGCTTCCGTCAAGTTTTCGATTTCCGGTAAAATTTCGCGTCTGGAACGTGGCGTTCATAACTAGACCCACACCCTTGTTTGCACTCATTTTAAGTGCGAGAATACCGCCTCATACACCCCTCTAATCAAACTATAAAATTTTTAAAATGTAGAATTACTTCATAAAAATGATTTCTTAGCTTTTGTAAGGAAGAACTTTGTTAATTTGAACAGAAAACATTGTGTTTTTCATTCTAAAAATGCTTAAAATCAGATTAATAGAATTTCTTTAGGTTTCGTAAATAAGAATTTACGAAAGTAAGTGGATTCTTGTTTTTACGTAAGTAGAGGATATTTGGATTTTACGAAAGGAGGTTTCGTATACTTGAGCTTTCGGTAATCGTTTGGTTTCATAGACTTTGAAAGCTTTCGTATTCTTTGGGGTTTCGTAAATCAGGGGTTTCGTATCAAAAGCTTGGTTTTGGTTTCGTAAATTCAAGGTTTCGTATCACAGTAGAGGTTTCGTAACACAACTTAGTTACTGAAGGTTTCGTAAAGAGGTTTCGTAACTCATTAGAAGCGGTTTCGTAACACAGTTTTGAGGTTTCGTACACTATTCAAGGGTTTTGTATCTCATTATTTAGGTTTCGTAACACAGTTAAAGGGGTTTTGTATTTTCTATTCATTGGAACTTGAGCTTTCGTATTCAAGCTTAAGTGTTACCTAGTCTTTTGATTACTCACGGACTCATTGTAGTACAAGTCAAGGTTGTTATTATTTTTTTTATTTCTCGTTACATTCACGATACAATAATTATCTCTAAAATGATCCAAGTTTTCTTTATAATCATTTGATACATCATGTTTGCTTCAAATAATTCAAACAACTCAAATCAGCAAACCTTAGCTGAGTCAGGAGCAAATGTAAGACCTCCAATGCTTGAGAAGGGGAATTATATTCCATGGGAAAGTCGATTCAGAAGGTTTTTGGAGAACCAACTTGAATAAAGGGAAAGGATGTGGCATTCGATACAACATGGACCTTATTAAAGACCACTGGTTCCTAATCCTGATACGCCTGAAGATCAAATACTTGAATTGTTGTCCAAAATGACTAAGGGTGATAAAAAAAATATATTGTTGAGTCAGGGTTATTGAATTAACATTATTCAAGCAATACCAAATGAATATAAACCAATTCATTGATACAACATGTGCAAATGCTAAAGGAAATGTGGAAACAAATCAAAAGTAATGCATGCATCTGTATAATTACAGCTACAGTGCACAATCACGGCTTATGGATGAATTTGTTAAGTTTGCAACAAAAGAAGGAGAATCATTAGACTCTATGTATGAAAGGTTAACGACACTTGTGAATATCATGGATCATAATAATGTTCGTCCCATTACAGTGGCAATCAACATAAAGTTTCTCAATTAGTTGCAACCAGAATGGAGCAAATATGTTACCATGGTTCGTCAAAATCAATCTGACAAAGTTATCTCATATGATATGTTGTATGATTTTTTGGTACAATTTGAACCACATGTTCTAGCATCCAGGGCAAAGAAAGCTGCCAAGAATCATGATCCGTTAGCTCTTATTGATCATTCAAATGCTTCTTCATCACATCCTCATGCAAATTCTTCGTATTCTTAACAATCATACTATGTCACACATCCTCCAATATATTGTTGATTAACGATGATAAATTCAAAGGGGATTAACACGGGGATTCTCAAGTGGACAAGCTTACCATCCGCAATGATTTTAATTAACCCAGCAATTTGCTTAAAAGTTTTCCTTCACCAACAAACAATCGTACTTCGTGTGGTCCATAAAAACACAAAAAATAGTTGTAGTTCAGCAGGACGTATTGACAAACAACCGACGAATGCAGGTGCAGGATTCTTGATTATGATGAGAACAAAATGAATAAAAAAGAAAAATAAAAGGACTAAAACTGTAATTAATGAAATCTTCAAGCTGGTGGAGAATATGAAGATAAAGATGAAGATTTTGAAGATATCAGAAGATCTCCTTATAATGATAAAGATACAGAAGTTATACAGAAATATCTAAATGGTTTTAAATATACTTGTTTGTTCTTATCTTCTGTTGTAAGCCTTGATATCTCTCTATATAAAGAGAATCATAGGCGTGTGGTTTAGACATCCATAGATACGTAGTCGACTGATGAGAGTTGAATAGCAAAGGTGTGTATGTACACCATAGTTAGTAGTTAGTAGTTAGTAACCTCAAGTTATAGTTGGGGTAATAGGGAAGACGTATGAATAGAAAACCTTGTTCATAAACCTTGATTGTGTTTCTTTAATATCTGCTGCGTGTTTATCAATTCATTGGTGTTATTATATCCTAGATGGACTAAACGATCCAACCATTTGTCCAAAATCAAAGCCTCGTGGCTCGTGACTAGGATCTAACAAGGTTGTTGATGTCAGCTATGAATGAAAAAAGAAGTACGTTTTCTTTTTGGTGGTATTGGCTAATTTGGTGAAGTGAAGAGCTTTCGCGTACACTTTAAAGGTGTTTCCTTTATACATTTTGATTATTTTTGTTGCTGTCGTGATGTTTTATGATTATATATTACACATGAGTACTTCAGTTTTACCAAAGGTGACAAAGAAGCAGCATGCATCAAAAAGAAACATCAAAAGAAGGTTAGCTGCTGTTGGGGTCAATGTATATATAGTACTGTTCGTTATTATTGTTCTTTATTGGGCTCAAAATAACATTTCTGTTGCTTGCTTCATGAATACAAATAGGAAAGCAGTTATTGTGTTCGTATTAACAGAATGACGTAGGTTATTATAGCATGGTTATGAGCATGCAAAAATATGAAGTAATTAGTGCCAAACATATTATCTCACGAATTTAATGCAATAAATTTACTGATTGTAAATATGGAAATATCGTGGTATGATATATTGGAAGATATAACATGTATAGAAATTAAGAAGATATACAATTTTGTATAAGGGCCCTTTAATTAAGCTATATATATTTGTGCTGTCAGATATGCAAGGTTATATTATTACAGTTTGGAGCTCAAAGATTTACTACTGTTTCAGCATGAGAAAAAGTGGCAAAGGTATGTTCGTGGTTATCATGAGCTTTATTGATATAATTGGGCTTCATGGTTTTTAATACTGCCATTACACGTGTAGACAAGAAAAGGATTGGTGTTGCCTGTTGATATTAATACTGTTAGGATGACATTTAAATCATGTTCATAGACGGATTATACTTGCCTTTTCAGTTAATGTTGTCTGAAGGTTCGAGCTATGTTAATATTGTTCGTTTTATTAGTGCTGCTCGAATATGTTTATTCTACTAATGTTGTCTGAGAAAAGCAGTTTTTACTGCTAGTTTTGTATGATATCAGACAGTACATGTTTTTGGCACTTGTTTGGATCTCGAATGGAACTGTTTCTCACAACAGTTTATTATTATTGATTTTATGGCTCGTTTTGGATTTATTGAAGAGGTGATTACGAAGACAATTGAATATTGCTTATTTGATGTTGTAGTTGGGTTTCACAGGTGCGTGTCTTATCATATCTTAAAGTATAGTTTTGCAGGCTATGACTTTAAAGATAACTTGTTCGTGCTTACAATGGTGTGACGAAGACTTGTCAAAATCTAGCAAAAGTGTGTGATTTTTCTTATGGTGCTCAATGCTCACATTTGCTATCACTTAGTATGTGTCTCATAGAAGATGAGGATTTTGTCAAGAGGTTGCGGTCTACTTATATTTCACAGATTTATTTATAAGTTCGACGTCACATGGATAGTGCAAGACATAAGACACAAGTTTGGGAGCTTTAACTTCTTCATCAAATTCGTTATACCTAGTTTTCTTCATCAGTGATCACTACATAGAGCCATAGAGTTCGAGATTCAAGAGATGGTAAACATATGGGTTTCAAGGGAAGCTTATTGATTAAATGTTTAACCATCTACATGCACCACTTAAGGGGAAGTGTTTCGTTACTACTGCTAGTCATTTATTACTACTGCCAGTTTAAATTTCTACTACTTGAGTTCATTATTTGTATTGAGCTTTATGGAGGGTAATTTGAGTATTGGAAGGCTGGATTGGTAGTGTGGTATATGATTTGTAGCTGTTATGATCCAAGTTGCATATCTACAGAAGACCCCTATTGGATGATTACAAAAAGAGGAAGAAGATTACTGATCAGGTTTATTGATTTGCAGCTTATTTATGTGTGGTGACATGTTCAAGGAGATCTTGATTTTGTTTCATTCAGGGAGATGATTACATCTCAACTTCAGGGGAAGCTTTGGCTTTATGATGAAGTTCGTACACGACTTTGTTTGTTTTGTCATCATCAAATAGGGGAAGATTGTTAGGATTCTTGATTTGATGAGACAAAATGAATAAAAGAATGAAACAAAAGGACTAAAATTGTAATTAAAGAAATCTTCAAGCTGGTGGAGAATATGAAGATAAAGATGAAGATTTTGAAGATATCAGAAGATCTCCTTATAATGATAAAGATACAAAAGATATTAAAAGATATTCTTAAATGTTTTAAATATATTGTTTGTTCTTATCTTCTGTTGTAAGCCTTGATATCTCTCTATATAAAAAGAATCATAGGCGTATGGTTTAGACATCCATGGATACATAGTCAACTAATGAGATTCGAATAGTAAAGGTATGTATGTGCACACCATAGTTACATACTTAGTAGTTAGTAACCCCAAGTTATAGTTAGGGTAATAGGGAAATGTATGAATAGAAAACCTTGTTCATAACTTTGATTGTGTTCTTTATTATTCCGCTGCATGTTATCAATCATTGTTATTATCATCCTAGATGGGCTAAACAATCCAACACCAGGTTACGATGGAATTGCTAACAAGAATTTGGGAAGAAATAGGAATCAAATATTTCATGCAGGAAATGCAAGTGATGAAAGCAATCAGATTGTTTAGCGTGTACCACGAACTGATTCTACTTCAAGTAAAGCAAATGTGCAGTGCTATAGTTGCAATAAGAAAGGTCATTATGCTCGTGACTGTCATAAACCAAAAGTTCGTGATGCTAAGTATTTCAGAGAACAAATATTGCTAGCAATGAAGGATGAAGCTAGAAGTCATCTCAGCAACGAAGAAAATGATTTCATGCTTGATAATGCATATGGTGAGGAATCGTTAGATGAATTGACTGCATCCGTTATGTTGATGGCTAGACTTTAACCAGCTGCTGAAACTACAGAACACTGAGCAATCCATATAAATCAATGCTGTAATCAGGTACATAACTCATCCAATGCACATGAACAAGTTAGTCATGTGACACGTAAAACTATTATTCAAACAATGGATGATTAAATTGATTCTAGTATCATATTTGATGATCCGTATGTGGACAATAATGGTGGTACGTCTAACCATGATTCAATTGCTCATGAAGAAACTATATATGTATTACATAGGTCGCGGTTAGGACGTGAGGCTATTTGCGCTTGTTGATTTGATTGATTTGGATCTTTTGCTTAAGGTGAGTTCATAGCCTCGCATTTAAATCTTTTAATTGTTTTAAACCCGCGAGGGGGATGCATGTTTGTTTTATAAAATCGAACACATATGATTTTATGGTATGCTGGACCTGATTACGAGATTGTTTCCGCATAAGTAGCTATTGTCGAAGTCCCTTATTTCATGAACCGTTAATTGCCTAGTAAGGTTAACGCTAATGCATTAAATAGATCTATTGGGTTTGACAACCCTGTCCGGGGTCTGAATCCTTGTGACCACCCTGTCAAACGGACATTTTGTATTTAGAAAGTAGTAGGTATATGACAATAATACCTTGTTTTGGGGCACACTAACATATGAAATGCCATATGTATTGTTAACGTTCGGTGTCATGAGCTTATTGCGTGAAAGAAAAGAAGTTGCTATACATTGCATTCGTTGCTTTATTTTCCCGAGAACTAATTATGTGTTCAAAGATATTGCTTATTAATTATTTTAAACTCTATGGATTTCACTCAACATTGTTGTTGACGTTTTAAACATGTTATATCCCAGGTAACCAAGGTTGAAGGCAACGATAGCGTGGAGGTGTCGTGCGTGTGATGGATTTGATGAAAGACTACTTGTGTGTTCCTTGTCTTTCAAAAACAATGATTTATGTTGTTCTAAAACAATGTCTTTATTTTGAAACAATAGTTTTTCAAATGTTGTAATGGTTACGGTTGTGATTCTGTGGGGACCTAAACGCGTTTTTACTCTGATTAATAATGGAACACATATTTGTTAAACGTCTCTTTTGGTTCATTTTCTATTATCTTGGTAAATGGTGCTATTTAGTAACATCCAAATTGCTAATTCCACTACACAATCCAATATACGTTGGATGAGGGTGTTACAGTTTTATAAAACCGATGTGATTCCGACGTAAAGATCTTTATACAAGAATTTAAAAGATATCAAAGAAGAACTCATTGCGGAAGTACAAGAAATGTCAAATATTTCAATGGAACAAAAAGTTAATGCAAAATCTCCAACAAAAATTCTTTTACAAAAAGAGGTTGATCGACTTTTGGAAGTGTCATTGACAAGTGAAATCCGAGATTATATGTTGCTCTCGGCTGCACAAAAAAAACATGATTTGTTAAAAGATAAACTTGAGAAAAGTTCATATGATTTCAAGGAAATCCAAGACAATTTGCTTACCAGAATCAAAATTCTTAAAAACGATTTTCAGCAATCACAAGCTGAGAGTATTGATTTTGAACTAAAATTACAACATCAAAAAGAGAAAATGGCTTGTGATGTTTCTTGGAAATCAAAATTGTCAACTTTGAATTCTGAGAACGTGTTATTAAAAGGTCAAGTTGAGTCAGTTGTTCAAGAACGAGAAAACATTAAACTTGAATTTCAAAAGCTTTATAATTCCATCAAAGTAACACGGACTCAGCATCAAAAAGAAGTTGATGAATTAATTCAATGTGTCACTCAAAAGACTCATGCTTATGGTGATGTACGTGCTGAAAATCAAGATCTTTTGATGACCATTTCTAAACTTAAAAGTAAGCTTCGCATAATTGAGAAAGGAAAGAATGTGAATACTAAGTTTGATTCATTTGAGACCTTAGGAAAACGTGTATGTGTTACACCGTTTAACAAACAAATAGCACACAAGGCTATGAATGCGTCAAACACTAAGGTTAACTGAGATAGGTCAAAACCAATCACTTCACAGTCTACACCTAAACCAGAGCAAGGTCAAAAACACAATGAGAATGTCATTACACAAGGCATGTATAGTATCTTAAAGAACACTAAGAGCTCCTCTATATATGTGTGGAAGACATTGAATAGTGCTTGTTTAGATTCTAATAAAAGTGACACAAAGACTTCGGATGTTTGTCAAACAAATGCATGTATATCCAATTCTAAGACTGTAAAAGCATATGTAAATGTTGTCAAAGACGGTTTGAATATTATGTGTATTTCTTGTGGTAATGATGTGTTTTTGAATTCTCATGAAAAGTGTGTTGCTCGTCATGCCTTATCTAGGAAGTCTAGTGTTAAGAGAGCCGTATTTACATCCCCTTAGTAGCTAAATCTAAGAATCTAGGAGCTATGTCTGTAGTTACTAAATCTAGGTTAAGTGTTGCTAAAACCCCAACATCAACAAGAAAGGTCTCTAGTGCATTAAGACCATCTTTTGATTCTAGAACAACAAGGACACTAAGCAGTTACATGAACAACAAAATTGCGACAAGCAAAAAGTAGCAAAAGTAGTTTGAATATCAACATGGTTTTAATTGGACACCCAGAAGCAAATTTTCTCAATCATAATCAAGTGTAACAAAGAGTACAACTAGTGTTAGACCTAAGACTAAAACACCAGTTTCTACTAAGAAATGGGTAGTTAAACTGTCCACTCTTCCATCTGCATTTGTTTTATGTAATGCATGTGATCCAGCTTGTGTTGTGGATTGTTGATAGCGGATGTTCAAAGCATATGACTGACAATCTTCAACTGCTAAGAAATTTCATTGAGAAATTCATGGGAATAGTCTGCTTTGGGAATGATCATTTCACTGCAATCACAGGCTATGGAGATTATGTTCAAGGCAATCTCACAAATTTTCATGTCTATTACGTTGAAGGCCTTGGGCACAATCTATTTTTGGTTGGACAATTCTGTGATGGAGATTTTGAAGTAGCCTTTCGTTCAAACACGTGTTATGTTCGGAACTTAGAGGGAGATGATTTGCTTACGGGTTCTCGAGATTCGAATCTCTATACTATCTCTATTTCCGAGATGGCGGCTTCTTCTCTAGTGTGTTTAATGTCCAGAGCCACATCAACAAAATCTTGGTTATGGCACCGTCGCCTATCTCATTTGAATTTTGGTACCATTAACCAACTTACTTTAAATGATTTAGTTGATGGGCTACCAAAAGAAGTACACCAAAGATCACCTATGTTCAGCTTGTGAACAGGGTAAAAGCAAGAAAGCTTCACTTCTACCAAAGTTGGTTCCAAGCACCAAATCCAAACTTGAATTACTTCACATGGATTTGTGTGGGCCAATGCGGGTTTGAAGTATCAATGGCAAGAAATATATTCTTGTGATCGTTGATGATTATTCTCGGTACACCTGGGTATACTTTCTTCACACCAAAGGCGAGGCTCCAGATATGATTATCGATTTTGTTAATCAAGTTCAAAGGAATTTAAAGGCTCAGATTATGACTATTCGAACTGATAATGGAACCGAATTCAAAAACAAGAAATTACGGTCTTTTATGCAAAGTTAGGCATTGTTCACAAAACTTCAATCGTTCGAACGCCTCAACAAAATGGTGTTGTTGAACGACGTAATCGTACACTCGTAGAGGCTGCTCAAATAATGCTTATCTTTTCTAAAACACCAGAATTTCTATGGGCCGAGGCTATTGCTACTGCTTGCTTTACCCATAATCGTTCTATTGTACACACTTGGCACAGTAAAACTCCTTATGAGCTAATTCATGGTAGAAAACCCAATATTCAATACTTTTATTTGTTTGGATCTTTTTGTTATCCAACAAATGATCTAGATGAACTTAGGAAGATGAAACCGAAGGCTGACATTGGTATCTTTATTGGCTATTTTGAGTCATCACGAGGATTTTGTATTTACAATCGCAGAACTCAAAAGATAATGGAAACAATCCATGTCAAGTTTGATGAACTCACGGCTATGGCTTCTGAATGAAACAATTTAGAACCCGGAATGAAACGCACAAATTTCAATAATTCATCGGAAGATTCATAATCAATACCTTCAAAATCTGACTTGGATAATTTGTTTGGTCCTTTGTACGAAGAATACTATGAGATGAGTTCACAAGAAGTGTCTGATGATTCTGCTGCAAATACTACTGATAATGACCACACTTCTTCATCCTCATCAATCGTCATTGATCAAGATGATGCTCCTCTAGTTGTATCTTCGTCAGATGAACAAGTTTCTACCGCACCAAACTTTCCAGTCATGAATGAAGATGCCGATGAATTTGTTCAAGAAGATGTTGCAGATTTTGATGGAAACATGTTTCATAATGCACCACAAATTCCTGAATTCGAAGTTGCTGAGTCATCTTCAACATATCAAGATCCATCAAATATGTATCAATTTCACTAACAACATTGTTCAACTGATAGATGGACTAAGAATCATCCAATAGAACAAGTGATTGGTGATCCCTTAAAGCCGTTAATGACAAGGAAAAGACTACAAACTGATGCAGAAGTTTGCATGTATGCACTCACCGTTAGTATAATCGAACCGAAGAATATTAAGGAAGCTATGCTTGATCACAGCTAGATTGAATCTATGCAAGATAAGCTAAATTAGTTTAAACGCCTTGATGTTTGGGAGCTTGTTGAATGTCCTGTTAGCAGAAACATAATTGTAGTAAAATGGATTTGGAAAAATAAGACAGATGCTGAAAACATAGTTATTCGAAACAAGTCTCATTTGGTTACCAAAGGATACCGTCAAGAGGAGGGCATAGATTTCGAGGAGTCGTTTGCACTAGTTGCAAGACTCAAAGCTGTCAGAATCTTTGTGGCTTATGCGGCACACAAGAACTTTCCTATTTTTCAGATGGATGTTAAAACAACATTTCTGAATGGACCACTAAAAGAGGAAGTTTTTGTTCGCCAACCAGATGGTTTCATAGATCCAGAGTTTCTTAACCATGTTTATCATCTTAAGAAAGCTTTGCATGGTCTCAAACAAGCCCCGCGAGCCTGGTATGACAAGCTTTCTTCGTTTCTAACCGAACACCATTTCACAAAAGGTATTGTTGATCCGACATTGTTCACAAAAAGACACGGGGATGACATTTTGTTAGTTCAAATCTATGTTGATGATATAATTTTTAGGTCAACTAAACCAGTTTTTGCAAAAATATTTGAAAAGCTTATGAAAGATAATTTTAAAATGTCAATGATCGATGAAATGAAGTTTTTTCTTGGACTTCAGGTTCATCAATCACCCCGGGGTATCTTTATATGTCAATCACAATATACCATGGATATTCTTAAGAAACATGGGATGGAAAACTGTGTGTAGAATATCTTAACACATAAATGGAAGGATTCACTTTGGGTTTTAGAGAGGGAAAGAGATGGTTGGATGAACACTTAGAGAGAGAAAGAAAAAGAATAATATTAGCTTAGTGTAATGTGAGAAAATGAACAACCAACACCCTCTCCATGTGGGGAGAGGGTTTATATATGTCTTACCAAGGCCGGCCATAGGCCCTTAGTGGGCTTGTCCATGGGCCTTTGGCCTGGTTAGCTTACTAACATAACTTTACTAATTACTACGAGCTATGACTACCTATATTGGAAGTGACCGATACTTTTCCGTATTTATAACAATCTCCCCCTAAGGGAGGTCACTCCAATTTACAAAATTTTAAACTTAGCATACTATGCTTTCACTTCGGTCTTGAGCTCATAGTCTTTAACTTCAATCATTAACTTGTGATTTGATGTAGTGATCATAGACTTTAGATGTGAGCTTGTTGCTTTATCTTGACTTGAATGTGAGAATGTGATCTTGAACACCTTGAGATCATCAACCAAGCATAATCTCGTTTCGCCATCTTGTAAACTTTGCCATCTCGTAAACTTGTGACTTCTGGACCGACATGCTCATACTATTATTGATGTTTGAAAGCGAGTGTAACCATCTTTCTTGATTTTCTTTAACTTTAACACTTCGTCACTTCAAGAAAGACGTTCGGTACCAGAGTGACTGCAACTTCTTTGAAATTCTTTAACTTTAATACTTCGTCACTTAAAGAAAGACGTACGATATCAGAGTAGTAGAAGTCTTGAAACATATACTTGAGCTGGAATCAGGTACCTCCATCACCATCTTTATATATTCCTAAAATAAAACAGTTAGCAATAAAGCAGGGGGATGAATATGGCTTTGTCATTCGCCCGTATTTGGTTGGAGTAACCTTCGAATCCGTGAGGATCGACCTGTGATCAGGTAGATTCAATTTAAGAAGAATCTCCTTAACAGGATTTCCAGCTGAAGTATCAAATCTTTCTAACACATATTTATCAGATTCATCAAACTTAGCATGTTCTCATTATCAGAACGTCTCAAAGCAGACATCATGAAAAGAGTGAACCAGCGAGTTACTATCTCACCGATTGAAATAAAAAAATGATTTGAAAATCAATCGAAATG